>CAJNDV010003224.1:45878-81465 GCA_905221635.1 Symbiodinium sp. CCMP2456
AATCCCTAAACCCTAAAAACCCTAAGCCCTGAACCCTGAACCCAAAACCCTAAACCCTAAACCCCTAAACCCCTAAACCCCTAAACCCTAATCCCTAAACCCTAAAAACCCAAAACCCCAACCCTGGTCCGCTAAGAGTCTCAGAGGAGTACCGACCGGACAGGACCACACAGGGTCCTACGGTTGATGACATAATCCTGCATTACCCGCAAGAAGGAATATACCATAATTCCGATAGTTTAGGTTATTTGGGGGTTTTTGAAAATAGGGGACCCTAATATAGTACCCCAAATAATAGGATCCTTATTATAAGGATCCCCAAATAAGGTACCCTAAGTTTCGGAAACTCCCATATCACCAACAGTATGGGTACTGGGGTCTCAGACTTCGGAATGAGGCTGAATTGTTTAGGGTTTGGTCTAGCGTCGCTTTTGGTTTTGGGTTTCTTCCTGCTTTGAAGGGTTAGGGTTTAGGGTTTAGGGTTTAGAGGTTAGGGCCTAAACCGGTTTGGACTTTGCACCCCCAAACCGCTAAAGAAACCTAAACCCCAAACCCCAGACCCTCCGAGACTCCAGCTATTGAAGATGACATGGCTGATACGCTCGATCGATGCTTCCTCCACCTCCAAACGAGCGCCAAGGGTGGGAGGAAGGCAGGTGGGGGAATCCGAAATAAAAGTCTTCATAATCCATAACGGCGCTTCATTCCTTAATCTCACCTACCTTCATCCCATCTTTTGAGGCCGTTGAACTAAAGTGAAGCTGCAACTGCTCGAAAGCCAGTCTCGAAGCTTTCGGCGGGTCTTAAGCCTCGTCTCCCCAACGAGTTCGATTATGGGTTTCAGAGGTTCGGAAGTGCAGCCATGCCTTTTAAGAAGCCTGGTGGGCGAAGGTACGATTTCTACATCGGGACAAAGTGCCGATTTGTAAGGCTGGAGGCTGGAGGCTCTTCGTCGCCCAAAAACACACGATCGGAAAGTCCTCCGCCAATACCACCAAGAAATCACTGATTTAGAGAGCTATCGGATAATCGAGGAGTAGCCTTTCTGATCCAAACTAATACCAAACCCTACACCCTAAACCGAAACCCGAACCCCTAAACCCCTAAACCCCTAACCCCTAACCCCTAAACCCTAAACCCTAAACCCTAAATGAAAGGATGCAGGGGGTCGGTATAAGAACTGGGCGTCGGAGAGCCGGAGGTTTGCGGCTTACGGCACCTGCGGCACCGGGTGGAGTCGGATCACCTTCTCTTGAGAAACTCTTATGGTTAGGGGCAGTAATAATTAGGGTTGAGGGTTTAGGGTTTAGGGTTTAGGGTTTAGGGTTTAGGGTTTAGGGTTTAGAATACTATTATATGCTGTAAATATCACAAGGAAACCCAAAATAGTGTTGGTAATTATTTAGGCCCCTGCATGATACCAACTTCGGCCCATGTGTAAACCACAAAACTGTAGGGTCTGGTCCAAAACTTAGTCTTTAGGATTCAGGAAACCTTCCGGTAAGGGTTTAAGGCCTCGAATACTTTAGGGTTTAAGGTCTCATTAAGTCATCGTAGTATATCTTCATGGCCGAAGAGCCTCCATGTTCTCGCAAATCTTGCCGAGCCTGGCAGCACAGACTTCAGCGTCCAGGGTCTGTCTAGGGTACGGAGAAGCGTTTTATGGCACAAAGAGGAAGCTCGGCTGCGTGTCCGTCTGCTGGGGTGAGGGCTCTGATAGACTTCTGAGTTTGGAGGGGCTTCCGGCCCTAAACCCTAAACCCTAAACCGCAAAGCCATCGACTGAGCCCTACACTGATAGAGGTCCTGGGAGCTTTTGGAAGGCCAGAGCCCACTGCACCCCCAAACCTGAATCCAGGATGCCAGACTCATCAAACCAGGCCCCAAGTAGCAGCTAGACCAATACAGAGGGGCCGAAACCAACAATTTCAATAGAGCTCTGCGGTACCTTTATAGTGCAATCATATCGGGACTCTTCTGCGCGACCTGAAACCTACTAGCAGGCCCGGCCGTGCCTCTCTGCGACGGTTTTCCTGGGCTTGACACTTGCCGCTTTGGGGCCAAAGGTTTAGGGTTTAAGGGTTTAGGGTTTAGGGTTTACGGGTTTAGGGTTTAAGGGTTTAGGGGTTTAGGGTTTAGGGATTTAGCGGTTAGGGGTTTAGGGTTTAGGGTTTACGGGTTTAGGGTTTCGGGGCTTTGGGTTTGGGGGTTTAGGGGTGTAGGGTTTATGGGTTTAGGGTCTGGCGTTGAAAGGCTTCGGGTTTGGGGGTTCAGGCTGGTTTGTGGTCTTCTCACATCTTGTCGTATACGGCTTGCTGCATGGCTTTTGCGGGGTGTATCTGCGCAGGTCCTGTGCACCCTTTCAAAACCAAACCTCAAAGACCGACCCTACTTCGACACATCCGAATCAAGACATGTCCCATCCACGCGAAATTCAAACCCTGGACCCTCAGTCAAATTCTCCAGACGTGCGAATGAGAAGGCAACCAAGTATAGCTTGCTGTAGGATAATGGAAAGCTCTGTCTTTCTGCCTAGAGCCCTCAGGCCCAAAACCAGAACATCCCAAATCAGAAAGGGCTATGTAATGCTCCCTTGCTTCTGACGCGAAGTAGCTTTTGGGGCTGAGGGTTCCAATTTCTCTGGAGCATCTCGGCCGAGGGCTTTTACCCTAAACCCTAAACCCTAAACCCTAAACCCGAAACCCTAAACCCTAGCCCTTTTTTGGAACGTAGTTGTCCGTCCGAGCGGAAGCCATGGAGCTCCAGAGCGCAGTAGCCACCTAACATCCAATTCCGGAATCTTCCGCCACGAACCCGAAACCAGGGCATGCATGTATACAATATATGCAGGTGTATACATGTATGCATGTATGTATGTATGTATGTATGTATGTATGTATGTATGTATGTAGGGCTCAGATTGCCTGTAGCACAGCAGGAAGACTTTGCCCCAGCGCTACAAAGCGCGACTTCCAACATTGGAAAACACGCCTCCTCGCCTAACTGGCATCGCCGTGCTAGGCGCAGACGATCGAAAACCCGACAGCACCTTGCCCAGGGTGTGGTTCCTTGCAGGAGAGCCGTTTCGGCCCTGCTATCTCACCACGCAGTGAGTTGCGAACATCGTCTGAGGCTCGCAGCTCTCATGGTTCGAGGCAGAAAATGGCAGCAGCAGCCGCAACAATATGGTTATGGTGGTGGTGCTTCATGGCACCTCTGGCGTGGAGCCAGGTCGCCCCGGGAAGAGAGCAAGCCCCCTTGGAAGAAGGGATCTGGAAGGGAGAACAGCAGAAGCTTTCCACAGTACGACTCCAAGCCTCCCAGTGCGCGTGGCACCCCGGCTGGCACGAACAGGGAGAAAGGGCAAGCAGCAACAGAAGACGACGGGCTGACTGCCCCGAGGACCCAGAGAGCCTTGAACCAGGTCAAGAAGGCCGAAAGCAAGCTTTCAAAGCTTGTCAGAGACCGCGAGGTCGCCGAGCTTCAGTGGGAAGACTACGAAGGAGTACAAGCAAGCGTTCCTCAAGGAGCGGGAGAGACATCAGAAAGCCTTGGCTGGATTCGACCGAGATATCGCGCTCGCGCATCAAGCCCAACACGAGGCCAGGCTGCACTTCAAGAGAGTTGTCGACCTGGACCACCTCAAAGGCGAGATGGAGGTAGACGAAGCCGACGAGGCGCAAGACGACGAGTGGGAAAAGATGATCGAAGAGTGGGATCAAGAAAAGATTCTCGAGGAGGACGAGATCTTGCGAAGAGCGATGATGGAGAGGGAGTCCAGGGCAGCTTTCAGCACTCCCAGGCCGGCCCGACCACCCTTGCCGAGATCACCCGCAATGAGCGTGCGGGTTGCAGAGAATGTTGGGGGATATGGACCGGCATACACCGAGAGTTCACCGCTGAGTCAAGCTGTGCGGTCGGATCCTTACACTACTTCGTCTCCTATGAGCACACCCATAGCAGAAGCGCCTGTGGCCCAGTCTGTTCCTGGACACCCACAGGAGAGGACTTCTCCTTGCCTGCCGACGGGCAAAGGGAAAGGACCTCAAGACATGCAGAGGAAAGGCATCAAAGAAAGCTCTCGCACTCCGCCAGAAAAAGCTTCGCCACATGTGGGTTTGGCCGAGAAGTTGCACATGAAGAGGATTGCGCTCATGCCCGAATTCGGAGGTGCAACCAGGCCGGGAAGCTTGGAAGAGGACCGTGCCACTTCGACAGTGGACAGCAAGATTCACGATGGTGCAGAGGAGGGCGCGTTGCCGACCACTGCAACGGGCCAGGGTACTTCGGAGGAGCCAAGGCTAGTGAGCAAGCCGACCTTCCTAGACGACGACGAACTGTGTGGGTAGCATCTCCTGGAGGCTCCTTGAGTGAGAAGTTTCAGATAAACAGAGAGATGGGCGTTCGAAGCAGAGTGCTGGCGGGCTACTGTGGAAGCTGTGAGGATTGTTGCCGTGAGCTCAATCCTCCTTCTTCCCAACACCCCTTCGGCTACTTCTGTGGACGACGGCCCTGCTCTCAGTGGATCTCGAAACTTCATTGTGAGGCTGATCTTGTACATAGTCGGTTCGGTGTACAGACATGCCTTGATTCTGCATTTCGTGAGCTGCCACTGCGCCCACTTCTATGTAGGCCCTTGGGTTTTGGCCGTGTCCTCACGCCTTCTTCCAAGAGTAACCACGTCCTCCGTCCTTGCGCCTCCTCAGCAAGACTTTCGCTGGGACTCTCAATGTCTTCCTCGGCATCTCCTCGACACTTTGGGCTTTATGTGTCTCAAGGAGCTTGCCCCGGCCATGCAATTGCCAGGAGTACTGACAAATGGAGCGAGGCTCTTTTCCAATTTGCCTCCTCGGGCAAATGCGGAGGTCAGCAAGTTTTGACCGTTGCTGATCATTTCTATCTTCCGGCACCGTTTGAAGATGTGCTTGATGATGTGACATTCCAGCCAAGAGCGCTAAACACGGGCATCGGTAGCTCAGGGGCCCGGGCCTTCGGTTGGAATTGTCAATGTGCTGCGTCGTTCACCTTGCGTGCAGGCGAGGCTGCCTTGCGATTCATGCTATATTTGAGCATTTCGGTGGTTGCGTTTCATCGCACCCTGCTTGGAGTGACACTATTTCACACCTCTATATGCTCTACTGTTGTGCTAGACATCGCAGGCTCAGTTTTGTCAAAAACCTTCGAGCTGCAGCGGTTTTGGTGGCCTTAGGATATGCCTTTGTGACTAGGCCCTGCCTTGATTGGTCACCGGCCAAACAGAAAGGTTGACGCCCCTGTGTACCGAAGCGGCACAGCCCTGTTTGGTTTGGCAGCGTGCGGGCTGTGTGTATGGCTACCTTCTGGTGTTCTCTTCCCCGGCAGGTCTGGGCAATGCCTGAGGAAGTCAAGGAGACAGTGCATCAACTGCAACGACTTGCCGCACATATGCCAGAGCATACTACGGGCGCTTCTTCTTCCCGCGCCTTTCTTGGCTCGCCCATAGCGACTTCTTCCGTTGGGTTTCCTTTTCCGGGAGGGCCTTTCATTGCTGCCGCGGAGCCGGGCTGCTGGCCGACACCGCTTTCGCAGCCTGCTTTCAAACCACAGACTGTCGGCTGCAGTCTTGCTGTGCGCATGGCATATCCCTGTGCAATGCACGATAACGGGCCTGATGGGCGCCTGCTGGGTGTGGCTGTGTTTGCGCCACACTATCAGACTGAGATCTGGGCTGTGCACTTAAAGCCAGGCGGAGGCCTAGCAGATTTGCAGAAGTCTGTCGAGACCATTCTGGAGGATGCCTTTGATGGATGCCTCGATACAGTTGTGCCCGTCCGCCCCCAACGACACTTAGGAAGTGCGCAGTTCTTGGCATACCCCCGTATTTTAGACTCTGAATGCTCCACTGGTGTCGCGGTAATCATCGATCTCAGCAGAGTCGGCGGGCATTACTTTGCGGCAATTGTGGCGCCGCATGTCCGCGATATCGACTTGATTCCGTTTGTGCGGCCCCTGTCATATCACCACATTGATGAATATGAATTTTACGTCGAAGGCGAGCAGGTGCCTTGTGTCTCCGGCGTTGCCTTTGACATTTCGCATGGTTCTGTCATCACTGTGCTTAGCAGACATCTTGTGCCAGGCAGAGCGCGATACATTCATGAACTCCTTGCTGCCCCTGAGGAATGGTCCCGCCTGCAGCACATCCCGCGCTCGCTATATACCCCATGCCTGTGTGTCCTGTCCGGGCAAAATAGATATACCCTGAGGCAAGACTTCTTTGTCGGGCGAACCATGTTGCAGGCTGTGGGCATCTTACTTGACACTGAAGAAGATGCCCTTGCCACGTGCACTTCGTTCCATTTTGGCAATATGGATGTACAAGGCAGCCCCTGTGACAGGATTGTTGCCACTGCAGCCATGCCGCCGCCTTCAAAACTCCCAGATGGGTGCAGTCGCAGGGACGTGTGGACTTTCTGTGACTACAGGCCTCTAGGCCACAAGCCTCGATATCATCTCTCACATGTCAAGAACGTTCACATACCATCACTGCTCGCTCTCGATGGAGTGCTCATACCGTCTGATTTCACACTCTCTGTCGAAGGCGGCACACAAGTTGATGATGAGATAGAAGTGGGTGAGAACACCACTCTGGTTTTCAAGGTTAGGCCGCTCTTGTTCGCCAGTCAACGCTTGCGGCAAACAAACGTGTCTGATGCCGATTTTCCTGAGACAGATGAGGGAGGAGACAGCGGCCTAGACGACGGCCACGCAAGCCATGGCGATCGAGCCCCTCAGGCCAGCAACACCGGTGTTTGTCTTGAACGTGAACGCAGAAGCGTCTCTCGGAGCAGGGTCAACACCGTCTCTAGGGGAGTGGTTTGTTGATAGTTCCTCCTCGGGTGTCACAGCTAAGCAACCTGATCTGCCAGGGGATGTTTCCCATCCTTGCGAAGGGGGCGGAGCAGAAGGTTCCCTGCCACGGCTTGCGCAGCTAATGGAGGCCCCCCTTTTGCGTGATGGCCCTGCTTTGCCAGTAGACCCCGTCGAGCTTCTTAGGCGTCGTACAGGTCTAGGTCAGGATGGGCCCCTTGCGAATATGCTCTTTGTCATCTTTGTGCCTCATCGTGTGCCTGAGGCGCTGCATCTACCGCTTGAGGTGCCCTGTAGTGTCCCTGATGCCTTGAGGGCTATTGCCGAATGCAGAGACGACACCTTGGCTGAGTGTTACCCGGAAATTGTTGTTGCCGAGCCCCAGCCTTCCCGGGAATTTGCCACCTTGCTTGCGGCACCAGCATGGGCAGTTGATAAAATTTTGATCCTTATGGACTGTCGCCAAGTCAATGACACCATTTTCAGTGTGGTCGCACCGGCACGGCTAAACAGAGAATCACTTTGTGCCTTCGCTGGTGTCTCTGCTGATATGAACACGCAGGTGTTTGTCCAAGGCTTACCCTGGGCCCTTGCTGCATGGCAAATGACAGATCTTGATACGGGCGATGTAATCACCTTTTTGCCCTACGGGCGGCCTGCTCCCAGACGAGTTCCCCTAGAGGATATGCTCGCAAGTGCGGAGCATTGGGACGCACAGATGACCATCCCTGCTCCCAGAGGGGATTACTTCTATGTGCTCACCGATGGCATGCCAACCCTTTTTACACTCGGCAATGGATTGCACAGGCGCTATCGGGAGGTGCTTGCAGATAGACTGCAATATGATGAATCGCGTATGACCCTGGTTACAGCCCGTCCGGGGATTAATGCAGTAGCCATCCAAGGAGTGCCGATCCGAGCTGTGGTTGCGGCAACTGAGGCCATGCATAGTCTGCCGGTTCCTCCTGCTAGGCTCCGTGATAGCCCTTGGGCCCTCTTTATCGATCCGCGGGAGGTTCTGCTGCCGCCTGTCTGGCGACTTCTTCCCACAGATACTATACCAGTGCAGGATATTCTTGCCAGCTATGAATACTGTCGACCAGTTGGGTACATTGTGTCGGTTACAGGAGCGCCCATTGAACACCAAGCCGGCGTCCCTGTGTTCCGAATTGTGCAAGGTCAAACTCTCACAGTCGCCTTTGTGCCCGACTACCTTGAAGAAGATGATGACCCAGGGCATGGATGGCAGCAAGGTCCTGATGATGCCCATCTAGAGGATTCCGATGGTTCTGATTGCTCCTCCGACAAGGAGCGGGAACATGAAAGCCTGCAAAGTGATGGTCCTCTTACGAATGCTGAGCAGCCTGCACCAAGTGAAGCTGACGCTTCTGCGGCCCCCCTTGAGAGCTCAGCAGGCGGCAGACGAGATCTGCTGCATCCTCAGGACGCAAGCGACAACTTGTTTAGCCAAGAGGACATTGTTGCTGATGCGATCTGCTGCGTCATTACCCCCGGGTTCAGCATCGAGTGTGTCGAGGTACGCTTCCTTGTTCCTGCCACCGTCGCTCAAATTGCTGACCAGATCCGGCAAAAAAGGGACCCTGTCAGAGCAGCTGACTTTCCTGTCCTTACACCGGTCAACCTGATACCCGCTGGGGCCTCTTTGTTGCTGCGCCTGAATGGGCGCCTCTTGGCATAACTGTGTGCGTGGATGCGTATGCGTGTCAGCAGCGGCTCTTTGCAGTGCCCGCCCCGCCCAGCGCCAATAGGGATGTGCTTCTTGACATAGCGGGCCTCCCATACAATATCAGCCTTGACGTTTATTGCGATAATATCGGCCCAGTTGCCAGCAATGAAGTTGTTGAGCTACAAACCGGTAGCACCATCTGTGTTGTCGAGGCTGGCAGCCATAGACCTCGAGGCATCACACTTTCCGAAATGCTGCTCTCACATTGTACATGGGAGCTTTCGCCTGCTTTCCCTGAGGCTAGCGCTGTCGAGCGGTTGTGCCTAGCATGTGCCGACGGGCTGCACGTTTTCGCCCTGCTGCCCCATAGGGAACACCTCATCCGTGATGATGTAGCAGCAGTTCTGCAGTGTCCACCCAGCTCTCTGAAGCTTGTCCCTTCTGAGGAACGCCAAACTGATGTGTGCTTTTTCGGCAGGCAATGCCGCACTGCTGTTGCGGCCCTCAGCCTCGGAGCTATGCAGCTTGAGCTCCACCCTGTCGTGGGCCTTCTCGATGCTAGGAGGATCTATAAAGGATGGATGCCACTTGTGAGCACTGATGGATGGCTAGATGTGGCTGACCTCCTCGAGCATTTGTCATTTGACCTTCCCAAGGGGTGGATTGCCTTGATCCGAGATGTAGAATGTGAGGCTCGCTGGACGCGCATTCGGGAGGGACAGGTCCTTGTGGTTGTAGTGCGCCTAGACCCCCAGGCCGCGGAAGCGGGCGCCCCCACCGCCGCCAGACTTGTGGATGACTGCCCAGAAGGAAGGTCGGATGGTGATGTCGCCAGCCACTCAGGATGCTCAGAGAGCCTGACTGTGCACGCCTGCCTCCCTGGCTCCATTGCAGTCCCTGACCGTACAACGAGCGCAGAGACCACGACCGCCGGCATACAGCCTTCCGGAACACTGCCGCAGCGCAAGACCGCCCAACACCCACGGCCCTTGAAGTTACCATCGCGCTCATATTCAAGCATAGCGTTGCATGCTGCCTCGCGTTTCTTCGCCTGCGGACCATGGTTTTCGCAGTGATTGTCTGCCAAAGCACGGCTGCGCCAGTTGTGGCACCGCTGTGTCTCGGACGAAGCCAGTCGTTACCAGGGCCTTCCTCGACTCAGCCCGCACCACGCCTATTGCCGAGGGATGGCAAAGGCTCTGTTCCCAAGCCCATACCAACACCCGTCAGAGCTGGGCGCAGAGCTTTTGCGCTGACTTTACCGCGCAAAGAGCAGATTACTTGTCCACACCCTCATCAGCCAGCTGCACTTGAGATCATTGGTGCCCATGTACGTGATCCCCAGCCTTCAGTGCTGTCTGATGACTTTTGCACGCTGCTTGATGAGGCGGTTCGCCAACCCTCTTCGCAAGCATATTTTCTTGCAGCGACTCTGCTTGATACGCTTGATGAACACTTCAGCAATGGCTCGGATGTTTGCAACCCGCCGAGCTTGGGACGTGCCATGCCGCAGGCGCGTACCCTTACCTTGCAGTTCAGGCTAAGTGCAAATGAGGAACCCTTCTTTCCACCAGGTCGTAGATTCAGGATGCCACAACACCCCCAGGTCGATCATGAAGATAGGCTGTATATTGGCCGTACACCACTCGGCTTTTCGGCAGCGGATTTCGAAGATTTTCTGCGTGTCCCGGTCAGTTTGCTTTCTTGGGAAGCAACCTGTGCTGTTGTGCCTCTCATGCGTCGCGGCCTCCGGAAGGAAATCCTTTCAGCTTGCTCCTCCCCTGGCCACGTCTGTGATGACGTTTGGTGCTATACGGATGGGTCCTTTGTGCCTTCCACAAAAGATACACCCAGCCAGCTTGCGTGGTCTTGTGTGTTTGCTCAGCCATCCACAGGCTATGTCAAGTGTGCTTGGGGTGCTGTACCCAAACATCTGGAGCCCAACATGCGTGATGGGTCCGCTTATCTGGCAGAGTGTTTCGCACTTGCTGTAGGAGGATTGATCAGCACTGCAGTCCTGCAGCATGTCACTGTCCATTTCCTTTCCGACTGCCAGACTGCCATACTTGCCTTCGAAGGTGAATCTCAGGTCAGTCCAGGAGGGATTGCTGAAGCCGCTGGGAACGTTGGCCATTTGCGACGGCACACAGGCCACGCCGATACCTGTGCCTACATTCCTGGACATGCAGGCTTTCCAGGTAATGAGGCTGCAGACATCCTCGCCAAGCATGGGGCAAAGCAATGCCAGGCCACAGCTGGAATGGAAGTCCATGTGTCGGAGCTAGGTGCCTGGATTGGTCGGGGAACCAAAACCTTACATTGGGCAGGTATCGCCTTTCGTGCCCTTCAAGGAGATTGCAGCATGCCGCCTCTTAATGTGCCGAATCTTGGCGATGGGATGCATCATGCTGGTCTCACCCCTGCTGAGATCATCCGTCCCTTTGTGCCTCTCGGTTGTGTCCCTGAAGGAAACAATGCACACTCAGAGCTTGATAAGGCCAGCATGCAGACAAGATTGCATTTGCGCTGCGCGGCTTTCAACACGCTATCCCTGGCCGGCTCAAATGTCGATGTTAGCAGCGACCCTGTCATTGCCAGCCGCCGCACCTACACTCCTGGCCGAGCTGCCATCTTGGCAGAACAACTACGCTGCCAGGAGATACACATAGCATTCTTACAGGAAGCCAGGTGCTCTGAAGGAAGCGCCCGAATCGGAGGCTTCTTGCGTTACGCGTCAGGCTCCGTCCGGGGCCAATGGGGCACGGAGATCTGGTTACAAGAAGGGCATCCCTACTATAGGACACCTGGGTCTCATCGAAGGTCGGATGCTTTTCAGGCAACGTCTATTACATCCTTGCATTCAGACCCGAGGCGCCTGATTCTCCGGGTCACAACTTCAGCTACCAATCTCCTGCTGGCTTCCCTGCACGGGCCGCACAGGGCCATGGAGAGCCAAGCCATACAGAGCTGGTGGAAAGACACCACCAAGCTGGTGAAACACTTTCTGAAGGAAGATTTTCTGATTGTAGCAGGGGACCTCAATGCTTCTGTTGGCTCCGAGATTTCAGATGCCATCGGAGGCCTTGCGGCAGAAAAGGAAGATGAGGCGGGCGAATGTGTCAGAAATTTTGCCCGCGACTTTCAGTTGTGGCTGCCCAGTACCTTTTCCGACATTCATACAGGTGCGACTCACACCTACCAGCAAAAGAAGTCCGGAAAACTCTGTCGCCCGGACTATGTGCTGCTGCCCGAGGCATGGGCCAAAGGACAAATCCTATCGTGGACTGACCCGGAAATCCACGCTGCCCATGTCAATCAGGATCACACAGCTACGGTGGTCGATGCGCGCGTCTGCTTCCAGCTGGGTGCGAAGCAAACTGGGCCCCGCCGAAGGAAAATCAGAGTTGCAGACATCTTAGCTCCAGAGAATGCTGCAGCCATACGCCACATCATTGCCTCGATGCCCAGTGTACCTTGGGAAGTATCTTCTCACGCCCACGCTGCACTTATCACTTCGCATTTGCAGCAGGGCCTTACACGTCTGGCCGCCACTTGCGGGAAAAAGCCCCGGCAGCATTATCTGCACGATGCCACGTGGGCCCTCCAACGCTGTGCATCATAGGCAACACCTGCTTGCAGTGCACCGCCTGGCCGTAGCCTTTAAAGCGTGGCAAAGCTCCGCTACCAACTTCGAAGGGGCCTTTCTTGATAACCGCTGGGTGCATCAGGTCCGGTTTCTTCTTGTAGTTGGGGTGTATCATCTAAAGGTCGCGGGCCAAGCGCTGCGTGAGGCTTGCCGTGCCGACCGAGATGCATATACCAATGACCTCGCCCTACAGTTTGAAAATGGGTCGTCTCGCGCTATGTATGCAGCTTACCACAGACTCTTGGGACACAAGAGGAAGAAACCGTTCCAGCTGGAGCCACCCCCAGGAATCAAGAAGGCTGATGGCTCAGTATGTTCGGATCAAGGCGAGCTTCTCGAGCGATGGCGAAGCCATTTCGGGGCCCTCGAAGCTGGCCGAGCCACATCTGTGCTGGCCCTCGTAGAGGAGGCGCTCGCCACCTCTGGCGCACAGCAGGAGCATTGGCCACATCCTGAGGATACTGATTGCGCCCCAACCGAGGCCTTCTTGCAAAGGACTCTAGCCTCGACGAAGCTCGGGAAAGCCCCGGGCTTTGATGCGCTGCCACTGCCCGAACTGTGTAAGACGTTCGCGCCTGAGCTGGCCGCTGCCTTGCACCCGCTGGCCCTCAAACATGTGTGGCTAGGACAAGAAGCGGTGGGGTGGAAAGGAGGCTGTTCCGTCTTCTTTCATAAGAAACGAGGTGCGTATAGCGACTGCTCTTCTTATAGGGCAGTGCTGCTCTTGTCCTGTATGGCCAAATCGGTACACCAGTGCCTGAGGCCTCCTTTAAAGAGGTTTTTCGAAAGGACGGCGCCGCCCTTGCAACTGGGAGGGCGCACTGGTTGCAGTGTGGTCTTTGGGGCCCATCTGGCCCGGTGCGTGACTCGCATTGCATCTCTCCAGCGCAGGCCCAGCTTCCTTGTGTTCGCAGACATCGCGTCAGCGTTCTACGGGGCGATCACCCAGTTGATCGCATCATGCAACGGCACAATATCGGATCCGGACTTTGCCAAATTACTGGACAGCCGAACCTCACTGCAGAGGATGTGGCCGACATCCGTGCTCACTTGCAAGCGGACTCGGCTATGCATACTGCTGGATCCAACGCATGGCTTGAAGCCCTGGCTGATAACATTTCCGGCGGGAACTGGTTTATCCTCAAGAACGACGTCGTTCCGGTGAGGACATATCGGGGAACCAGGCCGGGATCGGCTTTTGCAGACGTAGTTTTCGCACTTCTGATCCCGAGAGTTTTGGCACTTCGTGATGCCCTCCGCAGTTCGGCCATTGAGCACTCATGCGCCCCTGTTCTTCCGTGGGACGGGGAGTTTGTCTTGAAGGCGTGCACCTGCGAGGAACCGCGCTCCTCCATTACGGTTTCCGAGGTGGTGTGGGCGGACGACCTTGCCATTCCTCGATGGTGTCACACCGCCGACAGTGTTAGAGCAGGGATCGCAACAGAAGCAGGGGCGTTGGCCGACGCTTTTAGCTCCTTTGGGATGCGCCTTTCGTTCGGACCTCATATAAGACTGCAGTTGTGGCGTCGATTTGTGGTGCGAATTCCCGTGCTGCCAAGCACCAGCTTTTCAATCCTCTCGCATGTGATGGGCATGTTAAGATTCTTCGAGAACATACTTCTCCCATCGCCGTCCTCCTTGTGACTGCCTATAAACACTTAGGTACCATGCAAGCTCCGCTTGGCAGGGTCGCCCACGAGGTACGATATCGCATCTCACAGGCCAAAGCGGCGTTCCAAGAGGCGAAAAGGAAAGTTTTCAAAAATCGCGCCATCAGCCTCCGACGCAAGGCGGTCCTGCTGCAGTCAACGGTGCTCTCCCGTCTTTTGCAGGGGGCTGGTTCCTGGCCGCCCCTTGTGAACCGAGACCGCCATGCGTTTGATGCCACAATATGGGCTTTCTACAGAGTCCCGAGGGGCGGCGAGCAGGATTATACCGCCTTGTCTTGCTGTGCTCTGGCACGCCTTGACAGCCCCGATACCGATACTATCCTCCGACGCTGCAGGTTGTCTTATCTTAGGCAGCTAGTTCAATCAGGTCCTCCTCAATTGTGGGCCGCAATACGCAGCGATCGTGAGTATGCCGAGATGCTTGAAGCTGATCTACGCTGGCTGTGTCAGTGGACACACGCCACAACAGAACTCCAACACCCGGACCAGCATTGGAGTCTATGGTGGCAGTGCATGAAGCATCAGCCTGGATGCTACAAGGGGTTGGTAAAACGAGCCTGTGCCCTCGATGGATGCAGGATATCTCTCGTGGCTGCTCTCGATCAGCTGCATCGCGCCCTCTGTGCAGTCAGTGGTGGACGGCCCTGCCTTGGCCGCCTACAAGAAGAACCCCTGACGGACCTGTGCTTGCCATGCCGTAGGGCCTTTAGGAGCAAAGTGGCATGGGCGGGCCATGCAGCCCGCATGCACGGATACAGAAGCAGTGCCTACCTCACTGGCAGTGGCAACTTGTGCCTGTGCTGTGGTAAAAATTTTGGGTCAGTTGGAAGGCTCAGACGCCACTTAACAGTAGTGCCGGCCTGTGTTCAGGGATGGGGCTCCTTTCAACGGGCCAGCTCTACGACAACAACGGAAGTCCACCCTCTTGCACCTCCTTTCCTCGAGCAGGGCACGTGGAGGCCAATTCCCGTCGCTGCTGACTGCCAAGGCATCTCCCCTGGCCTACTCAGTCAGCTCGAGCAACTAGCACAATGCGACGAGCAAGAAGTTTGGCAATGCATTGAGGACTATATAGAACCGTTAAGTGTTCTAAGGGCTACTGTCATTCACTGGAGAGAGCAACACCGTGGCAGTGAATGGCATGTCGAGGTTGCAGAGAATATGCTGCTGCTCCTCGACCCTGAAGTCTCTGCAGACTTCCTTCCGGATGCCACCAAGGCCGTCAAGACCCCCCCCTTTTTGGTGCCCAACTGGGGTCTGCCTGGTCGATTGGATTTTGACCTCTCCGGCGCCCCCTTCCAGCCTTCTCTCGAACGTCCCCCAGCAGTCTGCATGTCGCTCCACGATCCTACCAGTGTCTCCCTGCGAGATGCTAATGCGCTTGTCACGTGGGCTGAGGCAGCATGTACAGTTGTTGCCCGCTGCGCAGCTAAGGCCCAAGAAGGGCCAGTTTTGGTAGACTGCCTTGGACTTTGGAAGGCGTTGCCACCTCTGCAGAGCTGGCTCGAAGCCCTCGGGTTTGCATGTGAGGAGTCCGGCTTCCGCTCCCCGGGATGAGCTTCCGCTGTTTCACCTTGAATTCACAGTTTTGTTTGCATAGGCGCGCGTCTGTACAAGACTCTCCCGCACGCAAATGGAAAAATGTATGTATGTATGTATGTATGTATGTATGTATGTATGTATGTATGTGTGTATGAATAATAAAGTATAATATATACTAGTACAGTATGATATAGTATAGTACAGCATAGCACAGTCTACTGTAATATGTACTACAAAAGCGTATTATATCCTATTAGCTATATTACATTCTACTGCATTACATGTTGTTTTGATATAATATATTGTATCATGACAAACAATGACTGCACTACATTAAACTGTATCATACCTTGCTAAACTATATTATGTTATGTTGTATTACATTATTTTCTATTATATTGTATTGAGCTATATCAAATTATGTTATAACCCAGCGTCTTCGTGATGCCGTCCGAGCCGGAGTTCTCTTTGACGCGGCCACGGAGGTCCATAAACCTTCCCAGAAATAACTCTAAGGGTCCCTCCGAAGGTTCCTATAAGGTTACTATATCTCTAAATTGGGGTCTCTTTTAGGATCCCTTTTATAAGGGTGCCGTATTAATTTGGGGATCTAAAAAGGGACCCTAGTTTGGAAGGGTTTGGGGCTTGGGGGTCCTCGGCGACTCCCCAAATCCCTCAACTCAGAAACGCAGCTTCAATCAGAGCGAGGATCCTTCGTGGGCTAAGATAAATTGCTCAATGAAGAAATTTGGGGGTCTCTGAATCTATAATGTAGAGGCCCTAATAATTTGAATAGGGTTTCGGGGTCCTTTACACTATAAATAAGGAACCCCCCAAAATAGTATACATAGGTAAACTAGGCCCCTATAGTACGTATTGCAGGATGGACTGAGTCCCGGCGCGACCATGTATGGCTTAAAGGATCCTACCATGATTTGGGGACCCTCTTTCCATGGCAGACTAGAGGTGGGGCCGTTGACTAAGAGAGGGTTTAGGGTTTAGGGTTTAGGCTATCGAAGCTTCTAGGGTTGAGTGGCTGAGGTGTACGGAAGCTAAGGGTTTAGACTCCTCCAGCCCCAAACAAGAAACCCTAAGCACTTGGCTTGGGGTTTCGGATCTCGGCTTGGCCAAAGCTCTTGGGTAGCTCTCTAAATTAGGGTTCCCTTTGTCCCGAAAATAGTACGGCACCCTTATGATATTAAAAAGGACCCTTAAAGGGACCCTAATTTAGAGAACTACCCTTATAGAACCCTTATAAAAACCCTTATAGATCCCTTTAAGGAGCCCTACAACAGACCCCCAAAGCGACCCTGATTTAGAGAATCCCTTCCAGAAGCCTTGTAAAAACCCTTCTAGATCCCTTTAAGGAGCCCCAAGAAGCACGGTAAAAAGGACCCTAATTTAGAGAGCCCTCTCAACGCCTGAAGCTTAGGGTTCCCAAAGCGACTTCGGGTTAGAGCTCTGAAAGCTATTTGACTTTGGGGTCTAGCCTAAAGTAGCCATCAGAAGGGTTTGGGAGGTGGGAGTAAGGGTGTAGGGTTTGGGGTTTAGGTTTTGGGGCTTCGGGGTTTAGGGTTTACCTATAGTCTCCATTGTAGTTCCTTTTTTTGGTTTAACCAATTATATATTAAGGGTTTTAGAAGGTATCCCCCAAAAAGGAACTACAATGGAGACTACAGGTAGGGGTGTTGCGCTGGTATGGCACGATTTAAGGATTGTTCAGGGCCATCGGGCCCGTACTTCTGAAGGGATGTGGTTGTGCGGCCTGTGGTTGGGGCATATAAGCAGGGTTTATGCTCCGAAGCGGCTGAAGGTTCAGGTCTTGGAAGCTTTTGGGGCTTGATATACGATGCATACCCTGAACTCTAAGCCCTAAGCCCTTGAAGCCATAAGCCCTAAACCCTAATGAAACCCCAAACCCCAAACCCAGGTTTGCAGCTCATGAACCCCTAAGGCTCTAAGGACTTATATTACAAGGCTTTTGGGCCCAAAGACCATACTATACAAGGCGTTTGGGCTATTTTGAGCCTTAAAGAACCTGCTTGCGGGCCTTTCAGGTTCCTGTCGCCAAGCCCCTCCCAGTCGACCATCCACAAAAGCCCTACGCTCCAAATCCTGTAAGCCCCTAAAGCCCACCACAAAACCTAAATAAAAGACCTTATAAAGACAAAATAAACTCCATAAACACCTAAGCCCTAAACCCTGAACCCTAAAGCCCATAGAAAAGTTAAAACCCTAAACCCTGAACCCTAAAGCCCATAGAAAAGCTAAAACCCTAAACCCTCAACCCTAAAGCCCATAGAAAAGCTATAACAAAAAACCCTGAAGTCCCTTCCTGGGATCCCGGGCGCGCTGCTGTAGGTCAGGAGCCGGGCGGAGAAGCCCTTCAGAGCCTCCGCGACGTTCACTTCCTGCGGAAGAAAGGGTGGGTTAGGGTTTAGGGTTTAGGGTTTAGGGTTTAGGGTTTAGGGTTTAGGGCTTGCGGTTAAAATTAGGAACTCCTTCGAGAATTCCTTGAAGGGTTCCGTAAAGGCTCTATACGGGTTCATGTGGGGTTTCAGGGTCTACAGGCTTTAGGGTGAGGGTGTAGGTTTTGGGTTCAGGGCTTGCAGAGTTTGTTGCGGTTTTTGTCGGCTTCTGCAAGGGCGTGAACAGGTTCCGTAAGCGTGTTTTGGTCTGGGGTGGAGGTGGAACGTAAAGCTTAGTGGTTGCGGTTCGACAAATCCTCCGGCTTGCGAATCTAATGTAGGTGCGTCGGGGTCCGCTATGCTATAATTACAGTAAGGAACCCCCAAAATAGTATTGGTACTTCTTTAGGCCCCTACATTACATGCCAATCTCTAAACTCTATTCCCCCTCCCCCGGCTCTTCTAGAGCCAGCCTGTTCTACTTCTTTATAAACTCTTAATGACCCAGCCAGCACATTTCAGTACCCTCCCTAGGCCCAAATCTGAACCCCAAAGCCTTCCAGCAGCAACACTCAATCGGACCCTGAGACACCTCCACACAGGCCCTTATATAGGGGCCTTAATACTTAGAATGGGGTTTGGGGGTATGTTATACTATATGTATTGTAAGGAAGCCCAAAACACTACTCTAATTATTAAGGCCCCTATATTAAGTCGTACTCCCTAAACTCTCAACGGTGCTAAGCCCGAAGGGCAAACACGACCCTGAAGCACATGTCGAAACTCCCTAACAACCACCCACAAAGGGTAGCGATACTTGCAGTGGTACATCACACATGAACACCTGTGACTATTCAAAACACAGTAGTAGTAACATCGTAAGACAGCCTGAAGCCCTGAATTCCTAAAACGCTGAAACTCAAGATCAACTTACGAGGAATATCTTCTTCGACGGCTCTTGTATGCACGCGGCTTGGCTTCGTCCCGGGCTTATGGTTCGGATCACAACCTACATCGAAGCCTCCACTCCTGGACGAGTACACCGTGCTTCGTCTATGAGGGGAGCCAACAAAGGGGTAGCTCTATCACGAGTCAGCCCTTGGACCCAAAAGAAATTCTGAAAACGCCAATAAACCCTAAACAGCCAAACCCGATGGCACCGCCGAAAGCAAAAGACAGCGCCGGATCCCGACAAGCCTGATGAACCACAGCCATGTAAATGCTGGAGAGAGTGCCCAGGAAAAGAATGCAGAACCTGATGCTTTGGGTTTAGGGTTGATGGTTTAGGGTTTTAGGGTCGGTGGTTTGGGGGTTTAGGATGTTGGGCTGCCACTACTGTAGCTCTTCTGATGTCAATGATTCTCGAGTCACATGCCGAGGGCGCATGAAATACCTCTTGAACTTCTGCTTTACCCGCACCTCCACTTTAAACAGGCCTTATCTTCTGGAGATTTGTTGCGCTTAAAGTTTTTCCCGCGTCCAAAAGATACAACAGTGCGGACGAACTCAAACTAAACATAAGTACCGGTCTGCGTAGGGGATATTGGGCTTGATTTGCTCACAGGGGCTTAGGCTCAGGGTTTAAGCCACGAAGCCATCGCCACAGACCACCCCGCTACCGACAACCCCTCTTTCAAGCCGAGGTCGAGTCAAGGCCAGTGGGTTATGAGGACCCTACGCCCTAAACCCTAAACCCCTCTTCCAAGCCGCGGTCAAAGCCAGTAGGGTCTGAGGACCCTAAACCCTCAACCCGCTTTCAAGCCGAGGTCAAGGCCAGTAGGTTATGAGGACTGGAAACCTGCAGCGAAGCGCGCTGAAACTGGATGTCTGGGTTTGCAGGAGCCTGTTGGGGTGAAGGGCTTATTATAGGATGTCATAATCTGGGCTCTGCGGCTGAGGGGTGTAGAGTCTCAGATATAATGCTTGGGGTTTGGGGTTTTGGGGTTTAGGGTTTAGGGTGTTCAAAGTATAGCATCTGTCTCCAACTACAGACGACCTCGGTCATGTGGTCATCTAGTCCCACGTTGGAGCGGATCTACTCAACCCAGCTCCTTCTTCAGCATAGGCCTGTGAACTTACTCAAGCGAACCCGCCTTCACGAATCGGTGTCACATGGTACGGGTCTTCGGGAGGTCTCTGCGCGAAAGACCCGGCCGCCAGTGCACGAAGAAGCGAGCTTTTCGGCTTGTCACAAGGGGCCGTTTGCGGCCGAATCCTAATTCAAACCCTATGTAAGCCTATAGACCCTCGACCAGCTTTAATCCCAACGCCCTCCAGGCCCCCGAAGAAACCACCAAACTTGAGACAAGCCAGAAATCGCCAAACTCCACGAAACCCTAAACCCTGTCTTTGCCCTTATGTACCCCCAACACCCCGAAGCCCCTGCGAAACCCTGATATCCTGTCTTGACCCTTATGTACCCCCAACACCCCGAAGCCCTAAGACTCCAAAACACAAAAAGTCCGCCAGGCCCACTGTATCCAGAGCAGAAGCGCTGAGAGACTTCGAAGCAAGGCCTGCTCGCGAGGAAATGAAAGAAGGGTTGTGTAGGGTTTAGGGTTTAGGGTTTAGGGGTTTAGGGTTTGGGGGTTTAGGGTTGAGGGTTTAGGGTGTTACCTGTAATGTAGGGGCCTTAATATTCAGAATCGGATTTTGGGGCCCATGATACTCTACTTACAAGACGAATTATCCAGGCCCCTATAGTAGTCTCCCTTTTTTCCGGGTTAACTTATGAAAACCCTAACCCCTAAACCCAAACCCTAAACCGACCCTAATGATGAAACTTGGTTAGATCAAAAGAAAGAACTACCACGGAGACTATAGGCCGGGCTTTCAATGCTAGAGAATTTCGGGCTTGAAGTTTAGAGCTTAGGAGTTTAAGGTGGGCGTTTAAGGCTGTAAGTGCTACAGAGTGTAGGTCTTGCAGTCCAGGGCTTAGGGTTTTAGTGGGCAATGATTCGTGGCATGATGCCATGGACTCCGACTTCAATCTGGAAGCTTGAGGTATTGAAGGACTCCTGGAGGATCCTTCCCTCTAAACACCCCTGAGGAAACGGAGCCCGAATTTGTGAGGAGTTCTCGTCTACTCTTGGTCTCTTACATCCAGAACCATGGACCGAGCCCGCCGCCTGAAACCCGAAACCGATAGCTTCTTGGCCTGCAACAACAAGAGAAGACAAGACCCCAACGAAACACCCAACAAAATCCGTCAAACACATCCGTTCCGGCCTGCTCCTCGAGGAAGTAGAAGGAGCCCGACTTCCGGAAGCTCACATGGATTCCCCGGGAGTCCTCCACCCTGCGTGGCTTCGGCATTTAGGGTTTTGGCTTCCAGCCTACATGCCCTTGGCTTTTTTAAAATTCCGATCCGGGCGGAGGCACTTGTTAGAGTTTACAGGGTTCAAGTAGTTCACGGATCGGCGGGCCTGCCCGAAATCTCAACCCCAAACCTATACCTGGGCAGTTGTCAAAATTATGGTCCCTTTTAAAATAATAGGTGCCGTATTATTATAATAAGGACCTAAACCCTAAACCCTAAACCCTAAATAATAAGGACCCAAAAAGGGACCATAATTTTGACAACCACCCACCTAAAGCGTTCAGGGTTTAGGCTTCCGGGTTTAGGGTTTAGGGTTCAGGGTTCAGGGTTCAGGGTTTAGGGTTTCCTTCCGGCTTGAAGGCCAAGGTGACATTGGTTGAGGGTCCCTGAGGGAATCTTGCAGTGTCGAAGCCACGAAAATCAGAAGCCAAACCAGACTGTATTTCTGTAGCATAAGAGTCTATAGTATGTATGTATATATATATATATGTGTATGTTCCTATATCTGTATTTATATATATATAGATATTATATATATATATATGCTTTTATAAAAAAAACAGTGTATAATCTATTCTAATATAGTTTCTCAAAATCCAGGCTGCAGGGTCCAGGGCTTCGGGCTTGCCACTCACAGGTTCCCTCCGAAGACAGCAGCGAATCCGGACTTGCTTAGGGTTTAGGGTTTAGGGTTCAGGGCTTCCAGCTGAGAGATTGTCACAGTCCATGAACTCGGTTTTTTGGGGATTGGGCTTAGGGTTTCTAGGGGTTAAGGGTTTAGGGCCTTAGGGTTTGGGGGTTTCAACCCTATAAGCCCTCAGCTCCATCAACACTTTGTTCAAAATCCGGAACGCAGAAGCTATAGGCTGTAGGCCATCGTTGCAAAGCCCTGGCTTCTTTCAGCATCAACGTTGTTGGGATTTCGGTGCAGGGGGTGATTCAGGGCAAAGTATTCAAGGTTTAAGGCCTAGGGTGTAGAGTGTAAAGTTGTTTAGCGCAGGGACCCTGCTCTATTTCTGTCGCGGCGAGTCATTGTCGCTTAGGCAGAAGCGGAACGAACGCCCTTGCGCCTGAACTGGGGCATGATTTGACTCTCACTGCTGGCCTGACATGAAGCAGACCTGGTGCTATTGGCCGTCACATACCGGCCCACGGCAGGAACCATTCACAAAAGGACTACTGCTGCAGAAAGGGATCATATCTACAATAGGACTTTGCCGGAACAGTAATCGTCATCATCATCAGTAGCAGCATCATCGCCATCAACAACATCACCATCATCATCATCATCATCATCATCACCATCATCATCAGCAACATCGTACCAGGACCAGCACCTGAAAGGATTCCAGTACTCTTCATGGTAGACATGGAGCACCAAGCCCTGCATCTATCCAACAACCCTGAACTCGACTCTTCAGTGGCAGCTACTGACGGTACTCACTATGCAAGCTGACGCTTCCATTCAGGCGCAGGGGTTAGGACTTAAGCTTAAGGAAGCGCACATCGTAGAGAGGGAACGGAACATCCACGGCCCACTTCCCAGGAGGGAGTGCGGCGGTGTTCCCACTCTCCGCTGTGCTCACTGTGGCAGCAGTTGCGTTGCTCACGTTGGCCGCCGAGTTGTTTGCCTCAGCATCGAGCAGCTATAACAAGCCTTTCAAAAGTCTTTCGCCTGTAATATATTGGGTTTAGGGTTCAGGGGCATTGCGTTAGGGGTTGAAGGTTTTGGAATTAGGGTTTAGTATAAAAGTGGCCTGAACATGTAGACGAAGGATTTGGAAGGTTTCTCGGGTATCGATCTTAAGAGGCCCTCAGAAATCCTATCACTGCACATGTCCAAGAACGCCTGGACGCCTGAGAACCGAACACATGCCTAGGCCTAGGACGGAAACCGGATGCTACATGGCGAGAGTACCTCCCTTGAGTGACTATCCTGTCTCTGGCTTGCGGTTTGGGGTGCAGGTATGGTTGACCGGGTTGTTCTCCGTGGACTCTCTTCGGCAGTCAGACATGGCGCAAGAAGCTTTCTTGGATGCCCAAGGGAGGACAACGCTGAACCGTACATCCTCAACCCGTAAAATTTATGCCCTAAAACCCTAAATTGACCCTAAGCCTTAAACTATAAATCCCACTACTAAACCCCTACAGCGAAAACACCCTAAGCCCCTAAAGCCCTGAAGCCCCTAAAGCCTTGATCTGCAGCGAAACCTCCTTTGAAGGGGTCTGGGCTTTTCATGGAACAGGGCTTCTAAGATGGTAGGATGGGGGCTTGGGGTTTAGGGGGGGTATATAGTCTGCTACGACAGCTTTTAGCAAGGAAGTTATTCGCTGGGCTCTCTTCAACTTTTCTGCCCTAGTTTGCGGTGCTCGAATTGCCTTCAAGCCACGACTACGAGAGATTTCGGGTTCTCCGTTACGTTCGTCTGGACCGGAGCAGCCTTCGCATCCTTGCACAGGGAGCCGGGCTTAAAATTAAAGTCTATTTGTCGTTTAGGGCTTGGGTGTTCAGAATTATTGCTTACTTAGGGGTCAAGGCTTTAAGGTTTAGGTGGGACTAATTTAGGAAGACCAGGACCAAGTAAGACCTAAAGCGTAGACCCTGAACTTCATTTTGGCGACGAAACCTTCGGAGTTGTTGCAGGGATTGCGGCGGTGTAAACACCCTCGGCTGTGCTCACTGTGGCGGCAGTTGCGTTGCTCGCGTTGGCAGCTGACTTGTTTGCCTCGGCATCAAGCAGTTCTCACACGTCGTTCAGAAGTCTTCCATCTGCAATATCATGGGTTTAGGTTTCAGGGACGTTCGGCTTGGGGTTGAAGGCTTTGAGATTAGGGCTTTAGTAAACCAGTGGCTTGAATACATAGACGAGGGCTTTGGAAGGTTTCTCCGGTATCGATCTTAAGAAGCACTTAGAAATCCTATCGCTGCACATACACGCAAGTACAATACTGTCCAAGAACGCCTGAACGCCTGAGACCCAAACACGCGCCTAGGACGGGAACCGGATGCCACATGGCGAGGGTATATTTCCTTGCTGAGCATCTTAAAAAGGTGATACCAAGTTACACGACGGCTACTTCGACACCCAACGGAGGACAACGCTAAACCGTAACCCTCAACCCCTGAAGCCCTAAATTGAACCTAAACCTTACACTTTAAATCCCACTGCTAAACCCCTAGAGCGCAAACCCCCGAAGCCCCCAAACCAGAAGCCCCTAAAGCCCTGAAACCCCTAAACCCTCGATCTGCAGCGAGAACCTCGAACCTTGGCCCCACTCCGTCCGCCCCTTTATGAAACAGGGCTTCTAAGATGGTAAGATAACAAGGAAGCCTTTCTCTGGGCTCTCTTCAACTTTTCTGCCGCAGCTAGCAATGCTCGAATTGCCTTCAAGCCACGACTACGAGAGATTTCGGGTTCTCCGTTACGTTCGTCTGGACCGGAGCAGCCTTCGCATCCTTGCATTATGGTTTGCTTGTCGTTTAGGGTTTAGGGTGTTCAGAATTATGGCTTGCTTTGGGCTTAAGGCTTTAAGGTTGAGGGGGCTTCAGAATTGTGGCTTACTGTTCGTGGTGTTTGAATTTGTAATGGCCCTCGAGTACGAACCCGATCGAATGCGAGCATAGCGGGAATAATTTCGGAAGACCAGGACCAACTGAGACCCAAACCGTAAACCCTGAACTTCATTTTGGCGACGAGTCCTTCGGAGCTGTTGCAGGGATCGCGGTGGTGTTCCCACTCTCGGCTGTGCTCACTGTGGCGGCAGTTGCGTTGCTCGCGTTGGCAGCTGACTTGTTTGCCTCGGCATCAAGCAGTTCTCACACGTCGTTCAGAAGTCTTCCGTCTGCAATATCATGGGTTTAGGTTTCAGGGACGTTGGGCTTGGGGTTGAAGGCTTTGGGATTAGGGCTTCAGTAAACCAGTGGCCTGAATACATAGACGAGGGCTTTGAAGGTTTCTCGGGTATCGATCTTAGAAGCCCTCAGAAATCCCATCACCGCACACACGCAAGTACAATATTGTCCAAGAACGCCTGAACGCCTGAAACCCAAACACATGCCTAGGACGGGAACCGGATGCCACATGGCGAGAGTATATTTCCTTGCTGAACATCTTAAAAATGTGTTACCAAGTTACACGACGGCTACTTCGACGCCCAACGGAGGACAACGCTAAACCGTAACCCTCAACCCCTGAAGCCCTAAATTGACCCTAAACCTTAAGCTTTAACTCCCACTGCTAAACCCCTACAGGGTAAACCCCCGAAGCCCCTAAACCCGAAGCCCCTAAAGCCCTAAAAGCCACTAAACCCTCGATCTGCAGCGAAACCTCGAACCTTGGCCCCACTCCGTCCGCCCCTTTGGGTCTGAGCTTTCCATGAAACAGGGCTTCTAAGATGGTAAGATGGGGGCTTGGGGTTAAGGGTTTAATTACGAGGATATATGGTCTACTACGACAGCTTTTAACAAGGAAGTTATTCTCTGGGCTGTCTTCAACTTTTCTGCCCTAGTTAGGAATGCTCGAATTGCCTTCAAGCCACGACTACGAGAGATTTCGGGTTCGCCGATGCGTTCGCCTGGACCTGAGCAGCCTTCGCATCCTTGCACAGCGAGCCGGGTTCAGAATTATGGTTTGCTTGTCGTTTAGGGTTTAGGGTGTTCAGAAGTATGTCTTATTTAGAGGGGTCCGAATTGTGACTTATTGTCTTGGTGTTTGAAGAACGGCCCGGGAGTGCGGACCCTATCGAATGTGAGCATAGAGGGAAAACTTAGGAAGACCAGGATCAACTAAAACCTAAACCGTAAACCCTGAACTTCATTTTGGCGACGAGTCCTTCGGAGCTGTCGCGGCAGTTGCGTTGCTCGCGTTGGCAGCTGACTTGTTTGCCTCGGCATCAAGCAGTTCTCACAAGTCGTTCAAAAGTCTTCCGTCTGCAATATCATGGGTTTCGGGTTCAGGGACGTTGGGCTTGGGGTTGAAGGTTTGTGATTAGGGCTTTAGTATACCAGTGGCCTGTATACATAGACGAGGGCTTTGGAAGGTTTCTCGGGTATGATCTTAAGAAGCCCTTTTCAATTCCTATCACTGCACCTACACGCGCAAGTACAATATGTCCAAGAACGCCTGAGCGCCTGAAACCCAAACACATGCCTAGGACGGGAACCGGATGCCACATAGTGAGAGTATGTTTCCTTGCTGAACATCTTGAAAAAAGTGTTACCAAGTTACACGACGGCTTCTTCGACGCCCAACGGAGGACAATGCTAAACCGTAACCCTCGAACCCTAAAGCCCTAAATTAACCCTAAACCGTAATTAAAATTAAACTCCCACTGCTAAACCCCTACAGCGTAAACCCCCGAAACCCCTAAACCCGAAGCCCCTAAAGCCCTAAAAGCCACTAAACCCTCGATCTGCAGCGAAACCTCGAACCTTGGCCCCACTCCGTCCGCCCCTTTGGGTCTGAGCTTTCCATGAAACAGGGCTTCTAAGATGGTAAGATGGGGGCTTGGGGTTAAGGGTTTATAGTTACGAGGATATATGGTCTACTACGACAGCTTTTAACAAGGAAGTTATTCTCTGGGCTCTCTCCAACTTTTTCTGCCTTAGTCAGCAATGCTCGAATTGCCTTCAAGCCACGACTACGAGAGATTTCGGGTTCTCCGTTACGTTCGCCTGGACCGGAGCAGCCTTCGCATCCTTGCACAGCGAGCCGGGTTCAGAATTATGGTTTGCTTGTCGTTTAGGGTTTAGGGTAGTCAGAATTATGGCTTACTTAGGGTTTGAGGCTTAAAGGTTGAGAGGGTTTCAGAATTGTGGCTAATTGTTCGTGGTGTTTGCATTTGTAATGGCCCTCGAGTACGAACCCGATCGAATGCGAGCATAGCGGGAATAATTTCGGAAGACCAGGACCAACTGAGACCCAAACCGTAAACCCTGAACTTCATTTTGGCGACGAGTCCTTCGGAGCTGTTGCAGGGATCGCGGTGGTGTTCCCACTCTCGGCTGTGCTCACTGTGGCGGCAGTTGCGTTGCTCGCGTTGGCAGCTGACTTGTTTGCCTCGGCATCAAGCAGTTCTCACACGTCGTTCAGAAGTCTTCCGTCTGCAATATCATGGGTTTAGGGTTCAGGGACGTTGGGCTTGGGGTTTAGCATACCAGTGGCTTGAAAACATAGACGACGGCTTTGGAAGGTTTCTCGGGTATCGATCTTAAGCAGCCGTCAGAAATCCCATCACCGCACACACGCAAGTACAATATTGTCCAAGAACGCCTGAACGCCTGAAACCCAAACACATGCCTAGGACGGGAACGGGATGCCACATGGCGAGAGTATATTTCCTTGCTGAACATCTTAAAAAAGTGTTACCAAGTTACACGACGGCTACTTCGACGCCCAACGGAGGACAACGCTAAACCGTAACCCTCAACCCCTGAAGCCCTAAATTGACCCTAAACCTTAAGCTTTAACTCCCACTGCTAAACCCCTACAGGGTAAACCCCCGAAGCCCCTAAACCCGAAGCCCCTAAAGCCCTAAAAGCCACTAAACCCTCGATCTGCAGCGAAACCTCGAACCTTGGCCCCACTCCGTCCGCCCCTTTGGGTCTGAGCTTTCCATGAAACAGGGCTTCTAAGATGGTAAGATGGGGGCTTGGGGTTACGGGTTTATAGTTACGAGGATATATGGTCTACTACGACAGCTTTTAACAAGGAAGTTATTCTCTGGGCTCTCTCCAACTTTTTCTGCCTTAGTCAGCAATGCTCGAAGTGCCTTCAAGCCACGACTACGAGAGATTTCGGGTTCTCCGTTACGTTCGCCTGGACCGGAGCAGCCTTGGCCTCCTTGCACAGGGAACATTTGTCGTGGAAGGTCCGCATCAACTACAACCTAAACCCTCTCTACCTATATATATATATATATATATAAGTCTGAATGTTCAGCCACGTTTCGTTCATTTTGCTCCCAATGTTCAGCCACTTTTCGGTCATCGGGGACCAATGTTCTACCACTTTTCGGTCATCGGGGACCAGTGTTCAGCTACTTTTTGGTCATCGCGGACCAATATTCAGCCGCTTTCGGTTATCTGGTTCCTGAGTTTAGCGTAGTGTTCCCTTGTTTAGGGTTCTTGGGTTTAGGGTTCCTGAGTTTAGCGTTCCTGGGTTTAATGTTCCTGGGTTTAGGGTTCCTGAGGTTAGGGTTGCTGGGATTAGGGATCTTAGGGTTCCTGGGTTTAGGATTCCTGAGTTTAGGGTTCCTGGATTTAGGGTTCCAGGGTTTCTGGGTTTAGGGTTCCTGGGTTTAGGGTTCCGGTGCTGCGTTTAGGGTTCCTAGGTTTAGGGTTCCTGGGTTTAGGGTTCCGGGGTTTAGGGTTCCGGGGTTTAGGGTTCCTGGGTTTAGGGTTCTTGGCTGTAGGGTTCCTGAGTTTAGGGTTCCTGCATTTAGCGTTCCTGGTTTGAGGGTTCCTTGGTTTAGGGTTCCTGGGTTTAGGGTTCTGGTTCAAGGTTAACATGTAAGGTAAATTTAAGTCCAACTGTGAATAAAGCTCGTCGACGTGAATGAAAAACTTCTTATTGTCCAATGTTGTGGACTTCTAAGGGTGGGTGGGTGTTATGTCTAAACGGTGAATGTAAGTTAACTATGAAACTGCTTGACCCGGAGCTGCTAAACCGTAAACTCCATTTTGGCGACGAGTCCTGCGCAAATACATCCCAACCAAACCCTTACATAATCCAAAATCTCTATACCTTTCTGAAACGGGTCCTTTGGTGCTTTCGTCTTGCCGGGAGCTGCATGGGGATCCATGTACGGGGAATGAGGGTTCAGCTAGCGTTCACTTTGGGGTTTTCGAGTACTGGCCGTGCAGTGCAGCCTCCGGAACCAACGATGAGGTAAGACAAATCATGAGGGTAATAATTTCTCATTATAATTATAGTCCTCCGGGGTACTGAGAAGAAACCTTTGTTGGACGATGTCTGCCTTCTGAAAATGATTCTATACTGAACACGGAGGAAGACCCGTCTCAGCCACACTCAAAACTAAGATAGGGGCCTTAATAATTAGAATAGGTTTTGGAGGGCTCCTTATTATAATTAAAGTAGAATATACCCCAAACCCTAAACCCTAAACCCTAAACCCTAAACAGGCCTATTCTAATTATGAAGGCCTCTCTATCAGAACCCTTAAGCTCCATCTTCTTGCAGCGGAGTCCTCCGCTGCTTTGCTCTTGTCCGGAGGTGCTTTGGGATCCTTGCAAATCGAATCAGATCTAGGGTTTAGGGTTTAGGGTTTAGGGTTTAGGGTTTAGGGTTAAAGGAAACTACAGGTGGGGAGTTTAGGTTATAAAGGGCTTCTATAAGGCTTCCATAAGGTATATAGACCTTCTATAAGGCTCCTATAACGGTAACTACCCACCTGAAAATGTCCTAGATTAGGGCTTAGGGTTTAGGATTGAGGGTTTAGGGTCTGGGGTTTGCAAATGGAATCAGGGTTATCTAGAACCTAGAAGTATCAATCGTATCCAACTATCGCCCCTCCACAGGTAGAGTACGAACATCCCCAGAACCCAACGTCTTTACTGATTCAGCAAACCTATATGCCAGAATTAGGGTTTTCGGTTTTGGGGTGTCTGAGTGCTGGCCCTCGGGTGTGCAAGTCTGGTAGAGTGGAGGGCGGAGGGGTTTTGGGTTTGATGTAGGGCTCGGAGTAATCAGTATTAACATGTCTGTATAGTCCTCTGTTTTATTCTAAGAGTTATACTGCAGTAGGCCCAAGAACTCTGATCATATTATTAGAGACCCTATATTAGGGTTTAGGATGTTGGGAAGTCGGTGAAAACTTCTTCCAGGGTCGTATGACAACTGAAACCCTTGACCCTCAACCGTAAAACCTAAAAGTTGTGAGTCCTTAAACCCTTAAACTTGCTTCCCCAATAAGCCAGGGAAATACAAGGTTCAACTTTCAGATTGCTACTAAAATATAAGAACCCATAAAGTTAAAAGGTTGGGTACTGGGAACTAAGTAAACCCCAAACCCCCAAGAACCCTGAGACTTCACGGACCTCAATCAAAGACTCTAAACTCCATATCTTTCTGAAACGGATCCTCCGGTATTGTCGTCGTTTCCGGAGTTGTCGTAGAATCCTTGCAGGCGGACTCAGGGTTCAATAAAGGCTTATTGCTCTGCGTCGTCTGCAGATTTCTCCGAAGATGATAGGAGAGGGTTTAGGGTTTAGGGTTTAGGAGGCACCGACAGCTCTTAGGGGCCAGAATCCTTGCTTGGAGGATGTATGACTATCGAAACAGGTCTAGGGTTTAGGGTTTAGGGTTTAGGGGTGAGGAATCGGTTAGGAAGAGATCCTTTCAACTGTTTTCATGGCCTAGGCCGACCACCTGCCCTGCGCGCACATATAGTAGGCCCCGTTGCCAGAGATCGGTCTTCACGGGCCTAGTGCCCCTGTTTAGGTCCCCAAAATAGTACGGCACTCTCATAGAAAGGACCCTTCAAGGGACCCTAATGTAGAGAACTACCTTTATGAACAACAAACTTCGGTTCACCCTAGCTCTTCGGTTTACGTGTGCGATTGAAGCAACTGGGTCCGAGCAAAGTAGTCTGCTAAGACGGGGCCTTAATAACTAGAATAGGACTTTGAATACATTATACTACAATGAGAATAAGGAACCCCCAAAATAGTACAGGCAACTATGAAGGCCCCTATATTATAAAAAGAAAAGGGTTTGGCTGGCTTAGGCTTGGCCGCTTTAGACATGAGTTAACTTGCAGCTCCACATCACGGGCAAAGCCTCAACCCCATCAGCCCTACCTCGCCTCCACGCGAACTAAATCCCAACTCTGTATCTCCCTGCGCGAGAAAACCCTAAACCCTGAACCCTAAACCCCAAACCCTAAAACCCTACAACCCTGAACCCCCAACCCTAAAACCCTAACAACCCTTAACCCTCAACCCGAATTTTTTGTCGTGCCAGTGTCTGCGTCAGGATCCGCCGGCCCCTCCCTGGCGCTGACGTCTGTTTTGCGATCTGCGAAGTGTCTGTGCACCTGGTTAGGGTTTATGGTTTAGCATGGGGTTTCGGCTATTCTATGTGCCCCAGGATGTTGTTAGTGCGAGTTTGTCAAAAAAACAAAAACAGCTGTGTCGGCACTCACCTTGGTGTTGCCGTTCTTGAAGTGACTCAGAAACGGCTTAGTATGGAACTCGAAGCCCTAAACCCCGATCCCAAAGCTTGAAGCCCTCGATCCTGCAACCAAAGTTAAACCCCAAAGCCAGGCTGTTACAACAAAATGAAATCCCACAGCCATACCTTAAGAACCCAAAACCTACCTTTTTTGTAGGGTCCCTATAAATCCCATATTAGGGTTTATAATAAGAACCCACAAACAAGTGGGTTTTGGGTTCTTAAGGTAGACCATGTTGGGCATCAGCAAAAACATTGCTTGGCTGCGTGCCCCGCTTTTGGTTCCTGACTTCGAGGGAACCGCTGTAGGTCCAACATTGGGGCGGAGCGGTAATGCGGCAATACGGCAACACGCTCGTCAACAAATATAATTTCTATTTATCCTGGGCTTGAGGGTTTAGGGTTCAGCGGTGAGTAACCCTATAACCCTAGACCCTAAACCCTATACTCTCTGATGCCGGCCTCGCGCTGATATCGAGCAGGTCTCTCCGCAGCAGCGCTGAAGATAAGCACCCTCGTTCGTGATTTCGGTTTAGGGCTTGGCATTGCGGGGAGCTCCAGACCATGATGCTTCTCTTTAGGGCTTAGGGTTTAGGGTTAAGGGTTAAGGGTTTAGTGTTTAGCGCGTTTCCCCAAGAGTATGCCCCAAACCCAGAACCATTCACAGTGGTATTCTAGCAGGCAATGGAGCCTGGTCAATTGTAACAACCCCGGAACAGCTACGAAATTGAAGGTTTGCCCGAGCCTCACTTTAAATTGCATGGCATTTTCCTTCAATACAGGTTCTAGACGACTGCCGCGTGAATAATATGCAGACGCGGATAATTCAATCAGTTTGCGCCGACTTCCCTCTGCCTTGTTTAGGGTTTAGGGTTTGGGGGGTGTTCGGGTTTAGGGTGGTTGCAGGACGAGGCTGACTGACCTGAACCAATGGGTAGAGCCAACCCCTGCACAAAACGTAACATCTCGCTGCATTGTCCTGTCTAATAAAACGCCAACTTGACACCCTAAACCCAAAGAAGCATCTAGCCCCTAAAACCTGGAAAGATGCACTCAAATTCCTTCTCTTCAACACTTCCGTCGAACAAGTGTCTTGAAGACCAGCCGCCCTAAGCCATGACCCATAATATCGTTTAGGGTTTAGGGTTCAGGGTTTAGGGTTTAGGGTTTTACATTCCCGATAACTTGGGTTTTTTGTCCAGCAGCAATATAAGGCTGTTGATGCTACGTCTTCCAGCATCAACAAGAAGCATAATCTAGGGGCTTGAATGGTTACTGACACTGTGTTTGTTTATTTTTGTTGGTGGGGGGGGGGGGCGGTCCCTCACTGTTCTAATCAGAATCATTAAGGCCCCGATAGTAGTCTTATCGCTACGGGCTGCTAGCCTCTCAAACAGTAGGTCCTAGTTGCCTTCCTAGCCAACTCAGACTCGGCTTGTGGCTCTGCGTTGAAGGCTAGGGGGTCTGGGGGGGGTTTTGAAGTTCTGGGTTTGGGGGTTTTGAAGTTCTGGGTTTCGGAGTTAAGGGTTGAGGGCTTCGAGGCTTTGGGCTTAAGGGTCTAGGGTTGGGATCTACAGCCCGGGCTCGCGCTTGAGGCTTTTTGGGCATAGGCTTTCTCGCTTGGGGGCTTCGGGGCTTCTTCAGGGCCAGCTCTTTGCTGACGAAGATCCACAGGAGAGCGGCAGAATTTCCCAGGAAACTGGCTCTCATTCCGCCGCTACGTATGGAGGTCCTGACATTAGTGACAAGCTGCGTCTCGTCTTGAGCCGCAGACGCAGAAAAATGGAGGTTGGTTCAATCCCAAACCAACGGAGATGAGCGGACTACAGATCATGGACTTCGGGCGTAGAGTCTTCACCTTGATCCCTGGGAAGGAAACTAGTATAAGCCCTGTTTTGCTTTGCTCTTCCGGTGCAGTGCCGATGGTATGCTGAGTCCACTGGCAGGACACAAACTGACCTGTTTATCATGGCAGCAGCGATGGTAGGGTTGTGCTTGTACACGCTGCAAAGGGCTCACAGCTACCAACTAAGCTACGATGCTTTGCTGCCAACAACAAACAAGCGGTTTCACTCCTAAACTCGTATCGAGTCCCGCAAGCCTCCAAGCCTGACGGGAGTCTCTTCACATCACCTCAGAACCCGAAACCCCTAATCGTAAAATCTCAAACTCCTAATCCCTACGACCCCCGACCCTCCTAACAACAGTGCCTACAACATGTAAAAACCTAGGAGCCTCGTTGACCTTTTGCTGGGCTGCTCCGTAGTGCCCTCAACCCCAGTCTATAGATTCTGGACTTCGACGAGAAGCTTGAATCCTAAACCCCTAAACCCCAAACCCCTAAACCCCGAAACCCGAAACCCCTAAACCCTGAAACCCCTAAACCCTAAACCCCTAAACCCTAAACTCTAAACACCGAAACGCCCCTAAACCCTAAAACCCCTAAGCCCTAACCCCGAAGCCCTAAACCCCAATTCCCTGGCAAAAACGCCCCGGGCTGAGGAAGACCTGAGAGTACCATCTGTCCCCAAAGGCTGCTCTACCTGATGGCAGGTCACGCGGCGAGTTGGATAATGTAGGGCCCTAATAAGGTTCAGGGTTTAGGGTTTAGGTTTTGGGGCCCTTTATACTATACTTATATAAATAAGGAACCCCCCAAAAATAGTATAGGTAAACATTTACGCTTCTATATTATGGGGGGAGGCCTGAATACCTCGTAGGGCTCCTTAATAAAAACCATAGTAGAATATGCCGAGGCACTGTCTAAGTATGAAGGTTCATACGCTAGGATTTCGTGTGGAAATCATGATGGTATGCGGATGTTGCCTGGATGTCGACCCAATATAGCAAATCCCTTCAGTACATTTTAGGAAACCCTGCTTCCAAACTCATTGCTCATGGGCTTGAGGACAACATGTTCGGGCTGTGTTTCCGAAAGTTGTTTGGAGCTGTGCCCTCTGTGGCTTTGTGTTGGGGCCTGTGGCGTCGCAGGTGTACCCCAGGAGCTTTAATCTCATGCCCTATCTGAGTAGACCCTAAACCCTAAACCCTAAATGTCGGCCCTTGCAACACAGACTCTTCGGTGGTTTTGTGCCACATGCAAAGGGTCAACAAACATCCAGCTGGGGAAGCAGACGATGCATCTCCTAACTGTGGGAGTACAAATAAAGGTTACATGCTTGTCCTTCGAAGAGCCAAGCCAGCGTGTTTATCTGATTCCGTACTGGCGGAAAAATGTCGAAACTCGCGACTGTGTGACTGTATCTGCGGGGGTGCTGATGCCATTCTTGCTTTTTCACACGTTGAGCGTGTTACCCTCTTCCCCCGAGCAGAGCTGCATGGCAAGGTGACATCTGCGAGCGCCCCGTTGACTTGTCCTCATGTGCCTTTCTTGTTTTTCCTCTCCTAGAAGGGCCCGATCCAGATGAGCTGTCAGGTTGCGACTGCCCGAAGATCCGAGCAGTGGCTGTTGATGAGCAGGTTGTAGTTGGAAGCACAGGTAATACAAGGGCCTAAATAATTACCTACACTCTTTTGGGGGTCCCTGATTATAGTTACAGTTATAGTATAGTATATTATAGTGTAATAAACACCAAAACCCTTTTCTACTTATTAAGGCCCCTCTATTACCCCTATCCCGGCCCCGAGCCAAGGGAGAACCTTCTTGAGAAAAATCCTTCAGGCTAACAAAGCTTCAATTAGGGGCCTTAATATTTAGAATAAAGTTTTTGGGGCCCACTATACTAGAATTATTATCAGGAACCCCCCAAAATAGTATTGGGAAACTAATTTAGGCTTCTATATTTCTATAGGGTTTTGGGGCCCATTATACTATAATTATAACAAGGAACCCCGAACTAGTATTGGGGAAATTATTTAGGCTTCTATATTTCTTCATAAACCCACAAAGCCAACTCCATAAATCGCACCTATAAACTTCTTAGTGCCAAGCCTCCTCAACCCGCAGCTAGCTAGAGCCACACAGCACCCTACAGTAGCCCCGGCACAAAGAGCCTCAAAACTGGATCCTAAACCCTCAGTCTTTTCGCTCCTGAAGTGTTTGGTTATCTTATTTGGGGCTCGTAAACAACTATTATTGTTAATAATAATAATAATAATAACACTACCACCACTACTACTACTACTAATAATAATAATACTAATAATAAATACTATGCAGCCAGATTGCAATCAGGGGCAGGGTCATAAATCCCCAAACTCCAACCCCTAAAATAGGGACCTTGATGATTCGAAGAGGGCTTTGGGATACATT
>CAJNDV010003224.1:121623-132663 GCA_905221635.1 Symbiodinium sp. CCMP2456
CCCCCCCCCCCCCCCCCCTTTTCGCCCCGGCCGTCCCTGGACCCCGCCTCGGAACGAAATCCTTTTCGGTCCGCCCCAGATGCTCGTAGTCACTTGAGCCACAGTTCAGGGTTTCAGGGTTTTAGGGCTTTAGGGTTTTAGGGTTCCAGGGGTAAGGCGTTCGTCTTTGCAGCTTTCCATTGCCATTGTCGTCTGCAGGCCTCAACCCTAGAGCTCTAAACCCTGAAACCCTGAACCCTAAAACCTTAAAACCCCAAAACCTCAAACCCTACAACCCTACAGCCCAAACCCTAAAACCCTAAAATCCCAAACCTGGGTTGGGAGTTTCGGGGTTTAGGAAAAAGGCAGCTCGCAGGACGAGGTCTAGGGTTGTTTTTTCTTTTAAGGGTTTAGGGTTTTTAGGGTTTAGGGTTTAGGATTTGTAGGGTTTTCGGATTTCGGCCAGTTTCGGGCTTGAAGGGTTTATAGTCAGTTTATAGGGTAGGGTGTAGGGTTTAAGGTTTCAGGTTTATGAGTTATAGGTTTTGAGGTTTTGGATTTAGGGGAACCCCTTCCTCTGATCCAAGGATGCTCAGGAGAGCTCCTGAGGCCTCGGGAGAGGGACCCGACCATGTGCAGATCAAGTCATGGATCCACACCTGCGGGGGTTTAGGGCTTACCCATAGGCCCCATAGTAGTGCCTTTTTGTGACGTATATTTAGGATCCCATCAGGGAATCCCAAAAAGGAACTACTATGGGGCCTATAGTTCTGTCATAGTAGCCGCAGGGTTGACTGAGGCGATGGGCATGCATGCCTTCTCATCCCAGCCAAGACCCGGAGGTCGGGAGTCCAGCAGTAACATGACGTTCAGCTCCTGTTTTTGTACTCACAAAAAGCAGCTTGACACAAAATCTCGAGTCCAGTGAAGCAATATAAACCTCTCTTGCGAAGCCCAGTTCAGCATGGACTACAATACGAGCATGTGTAGTACGCACTGCAACTTGAGGACTAAGGATTTTTATAAATGCTGAGTTTGCAGCTCATCCTCATTGCTGGGCTTCGAGCTCCCGTACGATCTTCCCAGACAGACTTGCTGTCGTGCTGGGCCAAACGCTACTTGCCGATGGCCTTCGCTCAGTGCTCCTCCTGCGGCAGGCCAATCACTTATGCAAGGCTTGCCTAAGCCCGAATAACAATCTTGGGCTCGGAGTCTGAACATACCTTTGCAAACCTACGTTTTGCACGGGTTCAGGTAGGGTTTAGGAGTTTATACTCTTGCACATGATGCGGCCGTAGCTACCGGTTTAGGGCTGCTGGCAAGCGCTGAAGCTCCTAGAGCTATCTATCTTACCTAACGTGGACCCTGATTAACGTAACTCCCCTCCCTCCATATCAACAGGAGTCTTCGGATCTTTGTATGATTGAGACTGTGAAAAAAGTAGGGTTCAGTAAGCAGGGCTTTGCACCTCCTTAACTCAGAGCTGCGCTCTGACCACAAGCAATAGCCAAAACAGGGGATAAGATCTTGGTTTGATAAACTCTTCAAGTTGAGATCTTGATATCAGGCAGGCAGGGTTTAGGGTTTAGCATCAATACCTCGTCATGCTTAACTAGGATGAGAAGGTTCGCCCACCACACCCCAAAGTTAACTTGACATGCCATGACCGACTTTATCGGCAAAGGCCAGTGAAGTCTGGCATACTACAAGAAAGTAGATCAGGGGGGGGCGGGGGGCATTTGGTAGTAAATCAAAGAAACACCTTGTCTTTGAGGCTCCGGGTGCTCACAGACTTCTCAATACTGCTTAGTCAAGGTTCTCGTTGATTGTTCAGGATCTTCACCGGAACTCAGGGAAAAATACGGGTGTCGCAAGAACGCAAGGGGTTTCACAGTAGGAAGAAAGCTTCTTTCGCACGAAGCCTTGTGTCGGCTTTGGGTCGCCGGCTTGGGGGCTTGAGGGCTTACAGGGTCTCAGGACCTGGGGATTTCGGTGGTTTGGGGGATGAGAGTTGGGCTTGACAGAGTCCGGCGTCGAGAGGAAAAGCCGTGGTCTCCCGAAATCCTAAACCCACCGAAGCCGAAACTCAACTCCCGAACACGAAATCCAAAACACCTCGCTGTCGCTGCCCCCAGAGAGCAGTCGTCGTGTGGTGATCAGCTCCTGTTGGCGAGTTTCAAACAGTTCGAGGCGTTTCGGGTAATGCAAATCTCGAGCTGTGGTTCTAAGGTCTAAGGATTACAGCACCATAGGCATTCTGGATTTTGGTGTGTGCTTGTGTGGTTTGGTAACATGTCAAACAAAAGCTCAAAACACCCCTAAACCCCCAACCCTGATCGCCGTAACCATGAACCGATCAAACGGACATGTTGCGTTTGCTTGCGATAGAATCCCAAGGCTGTTGTTAGATTTCAGGAATGACCGGCAGGCTCAAGAGCTGTAGATTTTCTTGACCATGAACCTTTAGTCAGAGGACACCACCTTTAGCCCAAACATCCAGAAGCCAACCTACGACGTGCCGCTTCTAAGCCCCACCTCAACACCTCCAAAAAAACCTACCTGTTTCGGCGTCCTCATTATGGCTTCTATATATATATATATATATATATACATACATGTCCTCTAAATTACAGTAAACCCCTTGAAGTTGGAAACCGGGTTAAGGCCGAATAGTGCTGGGATCCCCTATATATGACTCTTAAGGATTGAGGCTATGGGGTTTCCAACTTTTGGGCTTCTACTGTAGGTCTTCGGGGGTTAAGGAGGTTAAGGTCGACCCGGCACCCTCCCAGGCCCTGGTCGCTTTCGTGTGCGAGGCTTTTGTGCTCGCGGATCTCGAACGAGAGGTAGCAGCTAGCACCGAGTGCACAGCTATGCGGTCTAAGCAAACAGTACTTATGTATGGTACATATGTATCGTCGGTATGGTACTGCTGATGATATAAATCCTGCATTACCTTAAAGGACCCTAAACTACGGAAATTATGGTATATTCCTTATTATGGGAAATGCAGGATTTATATCATCAGCCGTATGTATGGTAGGTATGGTATGTCTGTCTGTCCCTCTGTCCGTCAGTTTGTCGGGATGGATGGATGTACACAGTACACATACGCTTCCCCACCGAAAGAATAGCTCGAAACTAGCAAAGAACACCATTGGGACTCCCTTCTAACCTGTCAAACCCTAGCATCGGTCGACAGATCCCGTATGGTCGTCCCCCCTTCAAAAAAAACCTTACAGCCCTAAACCGTAGCAGGCTACGTCCCAAAAAATGAAACACATTGTAAACCCTCATAGCTCAGAGAACCCTTGCACGAACCCTGAACGGAATGCTTCCAAGGAAGCGGCCAAAAGGAACCCCCCCCCAATTCATTCCGTACGGAATGCCTGAAAGGAGCCTTCTGATAGGATGCTTAATTAAAGGAAACTACGGGTGGGGAGTTGAGGGTATATAGGGCTTGTATAAGGCTTCCATAAGGTATATAGACCTTCTATAAGGCTCCTATAACGGTAACTACCCACCTGAAAATGTCCTCGACTTAAGGCCCTTCTCATGCCCGGCCCAACCGCCGAAAAGCGACTCCTGGGCAACCTCGGGAACGTTGGTCTCGAACTCCACCTAATCGCAAGCAAACTCTGGCTCGGAGTTTTGCTACTGTTGGATGTAACCCTAAACGCTATAAACCCTAAACCCCTTAACCCTAGGGTTCATGTTTGAGTGCTTCGGGCTTCAGGGTTATAGGGCTCTCGGGTTTAGGGCTTTCGGGGCTCAGGGCCCAAGCAGAGTCGGAACAGCCCTGCACTCTCCACTCTAAACCCCCGCAACATACATTAAAGATCATAGCATATAGCTGCATATCGTATACGTAGATTCTGTGTATAGATATACACATACACATACCGATATGTAACTGTCATTACATACATACGTGCGTACATACATGCATACATACATACATACATCCATACGTACGCACATGCATGCATACATACATACATACATACATACGTACAATTTTTGGAGTAACCCTAAAACCTCCTGCCCTTCCACTACAGCCCGAAACTGCCGAACCCTCACCTTGAAGCCCTGAACCCCTCCCTGGGTTTCATTTTTACGGTCCGGACGGTTTAGGGTTTTAGGGATTTAGGGTTTAGGGTTTGGGGTTTAGGGTGTTTAGGGCTTAGGCTTTAGGGCTTGTCGGCTCGAACTTTCGTGGCTCTTTCTCGCCACTAGCTTGGCTTTTCGTGTGTCCGGATCCGAGCGAGCGCAGTGTGTAGGGGAGTTTCGTTCCTTTTGCCTCGAAGGGTACGAGCATGCGATGAGGCTGTGTTCCGATGGTGGTGCCCACTTCGAAGGGAAAATGAAGCGTCTCCTTGTCTAGAAGTGATTTACCATACCCTTGTCCCGACAAGCCCACTTACCTACACATTGGCTTACCAGTGGCCCCCAAAAAACTACCAGCTTTGGTTTCCTTACTATGGCTTCTTTATGTCATTCCTAAAACAGGAAGCTGCTTTTTTCTACAGGTAGGTTTAGGGCCAATATAGGGGCGCCTGAATAATCAGAATGCGGCTCTGGAGAAATGGTCCCCTCAACCCCAAATTTAGGGTTTAGGGTTTCAGGGTTTAGGGTTTAGGGTGCCTTGTCAGGTTTAGGGTTTAGGGTTTAGGGTCTAGGAACCCTAAATGACTGCAATTGAAGGAACGCCCCGATGAGCCTTGCTAGTCATGTAGGCCCCATATGGCCTCTAATGTAGCGGCCTTTATAAATAGAATAGGGTTTTGGTGTATATAGGGTTTAGGGTTTAGGGTATATTATTCTATAATTATATTAAGGAGCCCCCCAATACCCTACTCTAATCATTAAGGCCCCTATATTGCCCCGAAGTCTCAAGCCCATGCTGGTTTTGACCGGCCTTCTCGCTGAGGAAAAGGGGTGGCGTAGCACCCACGACGGTGTCCTCGTGGTGGACTTTGAGGCTGGGGGGTTTGATGTCTTGGATGCCCAAGGGCTTGGGGAAATTCTCGACCCTAAAACCCTTAAAACCCTTAAAAACCCTAAATCCTGAATCCTAAACCCTCTAGACCCTAAACCCCGAAACCCTAAACCCTGAACCCTATAGACCCTAAACCCCGAAAGCCCCGAACCCTAAACACCTGTAGGGCTGCCTCAAGACTTCGACGTCCCCACATCGAAGGGCTTCGAGTGAAGGAAGTCAACAGACTCCAACATTCCTGTACCAAGGCTCCCCCATGTAGGAACCCTGAAGCATAAATAAATATGTATGTTCGAGACGACTCTTCTGCTAAACCCAGTCACGAAATACGTACAAAACCTCCAAGACTGCAGACAAGGCACCCGCAATTACGGGCTATAGCCCTTGAAGCAGTAGGTTGTCGGATCCACTGGAAGGCCGCTTTATCTGAACCGGCAGCCTAAATCACCAAACCCCTAGAGACCAAACCCGAAAACACGGAAGATGATGGCACCTTGATGTAGGCCAGGGCATAGGATGGAGAGTACCTGGTTAACGTCTAGGGTTCATGGGTTTAGGGTTTAGGGTTCAGGCTAGGGCTTGGGTTTAGGGTTTAGGGTATCATGGCTCCAGGAATTTATCGTACCTGCCGGCTTCTTAACACAAAATCAGGGCCGTCGGCTAGGCTCTGGTTAACGTAACGAGCCTCACTTAATTTACTGCTTTGGAAAGCATGCCTTGCCTTCGTTACGGCAGCATAAACCAAATGTCATAACAAGAGCGGCTAAATCCCTAATGCCTACAGTTCCTAAACCTACACCCTAAAACCCTAAACCGAACCCAGTGGGGAGTCAACAGCTTCGTGATTGCGTGGAGCTGCCCAGAACATCTCTCACAAGCCACACCCTTCGGTGCTGCGCAACAGAGAGAAAGGGAGAGAGAGTTCATGGTTCCAGAAGATACTGTCATAACTAAGTTTATAACTATGATATACTATGGCAGACTAATCGATTAGTCTGCTATAGTATGTGATATAACATGCGATGATCTACGATAGTATACTATTGAATCCCCGGTTATAACAATAATATGCTTCTGTACACCATAATCGACGATTACCATGTACTATAGAAAGCTCTATGTAGTATGCTATAGACTCGGCATAGTCAGCAGTCCTGTAGTTTGCTGAACCACCGAAAACCCAACCCCTCTGTCTCTAGTCCAAAGCCCCTTCTGCTCCAGTCAACATGAACGGAAAAGACATAAACGGTGCATCGTAGGGCAGTTTAGGGTTTTTAGGGCCTAGGGCAGTCTAGGGTTTAGGGTTTAGGGCAGTTTAGGGTTTAGGGGTTTAGGGTTTAGGGTCTAGGGCAGTTTAGGGTTTAGGGTCTAAGGCAGTTTAGGGTTTAGGGCGGTTTAGGGTTTAGGGCTTACGGTACTGTAGGGTTTAGGGTTTATAGGGCAGTTTAGGGTTTAGGCTTTAGAGTTAGCTTAAGCCCCTGCCTTAACCCACCAGAACCAGAACCTCTTTTTGTTCCAGGGTCTCTCTAACTTCCAGATTAGGGTTTGTAAGAAGAACCTACAACAAAGTAGGGATTGGTAGGTTAAAGTAATGTTAGGCACCTCAAACATAGGGGCCGTGCTCGTTAGAACGGGGTTTCTGGGAGAGAGTTGCTGACAAGTGAAGCCGCAGACCCAGCACCCCGCTGTCTGGGGCTTGCCTGATCCAGTAAGAGGACTTTGGAGGGCACCACCACAACGACAGCCTTGGCTTTCGAATCGGCTCGGGCGATGGAATTCTTGCATTTGCTCCTTTTCTTCTGCCTACAGCCATTGGAGTCATCTAACTTGAAGACATGTGAAACCACACGCCCTACGCCAAGAGGCTTCGCATGACTTATGTTCAACTTGAAAGGTTGCTTGGCTGAAGGTTTTAAGGTGCAGGGCAGGGCTGGGCCAATTTAGGGTTCACGGACACAGATATGTTCTAAGATCCACAATAACAGGGAAGGTACCCCTAAACCTTAAACCCTATAAGCCCTAAGCCAGGAAAGGTCTACAGGTGCAGCGATAGCACAGCCTTGAGGTGCAGATCCTGAGCCTTAACTTGAGAACTGAAGGTTCCTCCTACGCCCTGAACCCTAGATCCTAAAACCTAATTATCTGAACCCTAATCCTAATCCGCAAAACCTAATTATCTCAACCCTAGATCCTAAAACCTAATTATCTGAACCCTACATCCTAAAACACCTGATTATCTGAACCCCAGATCCTAAAACCTAATTATCTGAACCCTAGATCCTAAAACCTACTTAGGATTAGGGCTCAGGGTTTTTAGGGCTTTAGGGTTTAGGGCTTATAGGGTTTCCCCCATAACCGAAGCTATCTGCTTCCAGGTCATGTCTGCGCGAATTCTCCACCGCAGACTGCGGAATTAAGGACAAACTGGACCCTACTAAAGGGATTCCTAGTCTAAGGGTATATGACCCGTACTTATAAAGGTCATCTGGTCGGTTCGGGTCCCTGCTCCGATCCTAGAGCGCCAGACTCACGCCCAAAGCCCAAAGCCTCAAGCCCGGACCCAAAAGTCTAGCAGCCTCTTCCTTGCATACTACACTTCGACTCAGCGTTCAGGTTTAGGGTTCAGCACTTAGGGTTTTAAGGTTCAGGGTTTCGGGTTAGGGTTCAGGGTTTAGGGGCTTTAAACCCAAACCGTTCCTGCAGCCTGGAAGCACGCAGTAGCCGCACACGCCAGCGAACGCAAAGGTGCGAAGAGACACGCATTGCTGCTTGAACCTCCGCAGTCAGTTACTGTTCTGATTGTTCTTGTTTGTAATGTTACATATTTATGACTACTGCTACTACTGTGACTGATACTACGACTGCTGTTGTTACTACTCTGCGTCGTATTGTTGTTATAATTTCGGGCTTAAGGTCAACATAACGAATGTAGCAGCAATACAGGGGTTCCTTCGCTTGCTCCTTCGAGTTTTGGTCGAATCCCCAAACCCTAGACCATCACGCAAGGTGTCATTGTGGGCTTCTGCGGTTAGACGGAGCTCTGGGCAATGATGCTGCGCTTGCCCTAGCACCCCCCAAGCATACCAAAAGTACCTACTTTGGGGTCAAAATTCTATAATCTTGCCTATACTAGACGATACTATACTAGACTGTACAGCACTATACTCCAATATTTGTTACGTTTTAGGCTTGTGGTAGGGTTGGAGAGACTTTCGGGGAACACCTCTAAAGCCAATAAACCCTAATCCTAAGCCCTAAACCCCAAACCTAGACCCTAAACCCTAAACCGTAAACCCCAAACCTAGACCCTAAACCCTAAACCAATAGGGTGTTCCTTGGGCCTTAGCTGGCTTGAAGGAGTCTGGCGGAGTCTGCGGGGGCTTTGTCGCTTAAGGAAGAAGCCTAAATCATTACCATTTAGGGTTTAGGGTTTAGGGTTTAGGGTTTAGGGGTTAGGGTTTAGGGAGTATTGCTTAGGGTTGCGTACAACAAGTATTAGTTTAGGGTGCAGGGTTTAGGGTTCAGGGTTTAGGTTGATATGGTATGTAGAACCCAGAACCCTGCTCGAAATTTCCAGGCCCTTACATAAATTTATGCAGTCTGAAAAGGCTCGTGTGAAGTTTCGGAATTGATTTTCGGGGATGAGATTGGTCAGAACAGGGGCTCGGATTCATGGAAGTCCCTAATATTGGGTCCGTTGCTGTCTACGGCTGTTCTCGATGGAAACCCTAGAAACCCGAAAGAACAACACCGGTGACCTCAATGAAGCACTGCGTAGTCGGATCTGCCTTCCCAATCCAAGACATTGTGGTCTAATCCCGCTTTCGAAGTCGAAGACCTACCAACCAAACAAAACCTTAAGCCCTAAATCTCAACTAGCCAGCCATGCAGTAAACCTCAGTATTCAAAGCTCCAGCTCTTACATTCAATCTCCGTGTTCTTACAGGCAGCTCTCTCCGATAAGCCTCTGAGACCCATAATGATGAAGCACTATATTGAACAACTCCTTGGGTTCAGGGTTTAGGGTTTAGGGTAGATTACGTCCAAGATGTACACGCCCACGGAGACACCAACCCTGAACCCTGAGCATTAGACCCATCAAGCCTAAGAACACCGAAACATTGAAAAAAAAACAACAAGAACTCTAAACCCCTATCAGTAAACACCCCGAAACCCTGGACCCTGAACCCCTTAAAATCAAAAACCCTAAACCCTAAACCCTCAAAATCAAAAACCCAAAACACTAAATCCTAGAAACGAACACCAAGGCACTCCGGATACGACATTGCAGGCTTAGTGAAGAAGTTCATGGCCATCCTCAGCTTTCAGCGGTTGGAAACCCTAAAAAAGCCCGGAGCGATAACCGCTAAAACCCTACAGCCGAAGACCTAAACCCTAAACCCTAAACAGCCGAAGCCCTATTTCTGTTCCAAAGCCCTGGACTTAGAGTCAGGGCTTGCGCACGTGATCCTGGGGATTTGGTACTTGGGGCGCAGTGCTGGGTGAGTCGGCTTTTAGGTTCAGGGAGGTTGGCTTTTGACTTTTGGGTTTAGGGCTTAAGGTTTAGGGTTTAGGGTTTAGGGTTCAGGGTTTAGGGTTTATGGTTTAAGGTTTAGGGTTTATGGTTTAGGGTTTAGGGCTTAGGGGTATAACAGAAGTGCTTCAGTATTTAGACAGAAAGCCTCTCAGAAGCACAAGTTGATCCCTCAGCTTCGGAAGGCCTAAAGCATTCCACCCGCTACAACGACCCGCGGCAAGAACAAAAAGTAAAAACAATCACTGTCCACATGGTAAATATTTGTATTATTATGATTAGTAGTAGTGGTGGTCGTCGTCGTAGCAGTAGTAGTAGTTGTAGTGGTGGAAGTAGTGGTAGTGGCAGTGGTAGGAGGAGGTGTAGTAGTAGTGGTGGTAGTAGTGGTGGCGGTAACGTTGCCGGAAGTGGTAGTTGAAAAATGGCAGGAGTAGCAGTAGTAGCAGTGGTAGTGGTAGTGGTAGTGGTAGTGGTAGTAGTAGTAGTAGTAGTAGTAGTAGTAGGAGTAGCTGCAGCAGACTACAGAAAGCAAAGAAGAAAGTCACAGCAGATACCACAAGCTTGTCATGGAAATTGGGGCCGTGGTTGAATCGCCGCGCAGACATTCAATGCGTGTGGAGACAGTTTCGGGCGCTCCGTACGTTTAATAACGGCACTTTCTCGCCCCTGTATGGACGCAGTACACGATTTTTCGGGATGCCCGTTGAACTACTAGATTTTAGCTCAACCCTCCGTCACTCAACCCTTAAATCCTAATTTAGACTTTAGGGTTTAGGGTTCAGAGCTTATCCCTAGGACCATCAAGCACGTGCGCTTAGAATTCGGGCGATACCTTTCGGGGACCGAAACTGGAACCCTCTGTATATGGTTTAGAGGTTAGGGTTATATAAATCAGTAACCTCCCCTTCTTCTAAATGGGGGTTTCCGAAAATAGGGGACCCTAATATAGTACCCCAAATAATAGGATCCTTATTATAAGGACCCCAGAACAAGGTACCCTTATTTTCGGAAACTCCCAAATGCTTAGCGAGCTCAGACTGGGCTTGAAAGACACATACATTATGCAGCCTTGCAAGCAATAAAGGGGCCTGAACAAGTAGAATAATTAGGGTTTTGGGGTATAAGAACCCAAACTGCCCAAACTATAGTGTAGGTAATTATTAATGCCCCTATATTAGCCCAATCCCTTTAGCCCGTTCTTAGCCCTAAAGCCTCAAGCCGTCAAACCTGGAAACCGCAAGCGCATTACATCACAGTCCAAGCCCCCAAACTGTTGAACCGTAATGTGTGCTCCCGAAGGGCGGGACCGGGTGCAGTGCCCAGAGTCAGCACACTTCAAGCTAACTTCTAGAGGCCTGAAACCTTTAAACTTGCCTTTATGAAATCTCTGAACTCTGAAACCCAAACCCTTAAATACTAAATATTTAGTAACCCAAACCTCTATGAAAGCCAAACCAGGCATACAAAAAACCCAAAATCCCTAAAGCACAGCGGACCCAACCGAGGGTTTAGGGCTCAGGGCTTTGGA
>CAJNDV010003224.1:132981-144317 GCA_905221635.1 Symbiodinium sp. CCMP2456
TATGCAGGTAATGTAGGGGCCTTAATACTTAGAACAGAGCTTGGGGGTATATTGTACTATACTTATAATAAGAAACCCCCACAATAGCATTGGAAATTATTTAGGCGCCTAGTTAAAGTATTATGTTATACAGGTACACCCCGCAACTTGCGCACGAGCTGCTTCGCGTTTGCTCCGAAGTCCGACATGCCGGGCCCAGCCACACCATCCTGGGTTTAGGGTTTATGGTTTGTGGCATTTAGGGTTTAGGGCCAAGGTTGGAATGAGAAGGCTGTTTCCGGGCATGCCGTGGTGGGTTCAGAGGATCGGGTTGAGGTACTATTAGGTTTTTATTCGAAAACCTCCGTGTAGCCAAGCCTAAACCCTTGCAAGGGAATGGAGGCACGACCAAGATCATTTTGGAGAACTAAGCATGATGCACTGAAACCGAACAAAGGAGCCTTGCGCATAAGATACAATATAGTGTATTTATATTGGGACTGCAAGAAAAGGATGTGGAGATACCATTGCTAACTATTCAGACCTCAATACTATGCTAAAGTACAGCGAAGCTGTTTCAAGACCTTACAATGACTTGCAAATGATTCCGGCATCGGGTGGTGCCCTTTGTGGTCCGTGCTGAGCCCCAATACACTTTTAATGCCCTAAACCCTCAACCCTATTCTAATCCCTAAACCCTAAACCCTAATCTAATCCTCAGAGTTAGAGTTGCCAGAAAGGGCCCATGATCTCTCACAGCCCCGACATGACGAAAGCTTCGAACCCCAAACCCGAAGCTCTAAATCCTGAGCCCTAAACCCTAAACCCCCAAACCCTTAAACCCTAAACCCGAAATCCTCACCCCTAACCCTAACCCCTAAACCCTCAACCCTAACCCCTAAACCGGGCCCAAGTGGCGCCCAAATGTCGCCTTGCCACACGGAACGTGTTGGTCGCTCGGGGCGCGCGGCGGGCGGTGGCGAGGAGAGACATGGCCTCTTGTAGAGGTTTTAGGGGTTTGGGGGTTTAAGGTTTTAGGTGTTTTGGGTTTGGGGTTTAGGGATACCCTCGGCCAGTGAGGCGAGGTCCTGGAACAACCATTATAGTCCTTAAAACCGGGCCTGAATTGGTCGCTTCCAGGAGTTAACGCAAACCATTCTAGTCCTACCCCTCTCGTCGGCCTGTTGTCGGAACACACACCATAGCTGAACACTCCATGCAACCCGGGCTCCCACACATGCGACTTATGAACGGTTCGCGCGTTCACGGGCTTGCGGGTTCATGGGTTCTCGGGTTCACGGGTTCGCGGGTTCGTCGGTTCAGGGGGTCACGGGTTCACGAGTACCGGGTTCACGAGCTCCCGGGTTCACGGGTTTGCGAGTTCGGCTCGCGGGCTCGCGGGTTTATGGGTTCGCGGGTTCGCCGGGTTCGCGGGTTCGCTGGTTCACGGGTTCGCGGGGTCACGGGTTTGCGGGTTTCACGGGTTCACGGTTTCGGGGGTTCGCGGGCTCACGGGCTCACGGGTTCACGAGTTTGCGGTTCACGAGTCGCGCATGCGTGACAGCACTGTGCAGTGAAAAGACAAGGCAGACAGCCCTGCGAGCATGTTTACTTAAGCTTTGCGACCGTGAAGTTGTGAGTCCTTCGCTTACCGTTCTCTTGGGTCCAGCCAGTCTGCTCACTTTGTTACAACACTTGGAGGTTTGAAAGTAGGCCGCGGCCAGGCAGCCGAGGCCGGCCTAGGCTGCCAGGACCTCGGTCCGGCGGCCAGGGCCTGGCCCGGCAGCCGGCGGCGGCCTCGTGCCGTCATTGAGTTCGTGGGATTGCAAACACATGTCGGGGAAGCTGCAGCAACACGCTGAGTATGAGATTTCCTGTAGGCTTTCTTGCCACGAAGCCTACTGATGCACCATCGTTGCATGTGTTGCATTCTAAAGGGGGACCAGGAACGCAAACGAAGGGGTCCGATAGCTAAGGACACTGGCCACGGCAGAGATCTTTCAGTCTATGTTTTGAGGCCTTGAGGCTTAGATGCAAGGTCGTGCAGCAGTTTGGGTGCACGTTTGGCTCCAAAAGGGAGTGACTGGCCACTGTTGTTGTGGGGCCCGCAGCGGGCCCTACAAAAATAAGAGGCCTCGGAACAGCTCCAAAAGGGAGTGACTGGCCACTGTTTTTGTGGGGCCCGCTGCAGGCCCTACAAAAATCAGAGGCCTCGAAACAGCTAAGGTGGCCGGTGCCTCTTCAACCAATGCATTGGAGGCCTTGAATGGAGGCTCAGATGCAAGGTCGTGCAGTGATTGGCCGCGGTTTTTGTTGGGGCCGCCGCGGACCCTACAACAGTACGAGTTGTTGATGGAGGCTTCGATGCAATGTCGTGCAGCGTCATGGGGTCCACGGTTGGTTCCAAAGGGACCTAAGTTCCTCCACAGGGGTTATATAAGGGTTATATAAGCATTCTATAGAGCTTATCTTTAGAGCAAACGTGAAGGACGAAAATGGTCAGCCCCTAAGGCCTGAAATGGTTGGCGAGACCATTCTAGTCCCTTCCCTTTTGGACTCCCAGGTGTCCACCATCCCAGTCCCTGGCAAACCGAGGGTATGTTTAGGGGGTAGCTGCAAAGGCTCATCCCTCAACCCAAAGCCGTTCATACTGTTGATGGACAAAATCCTGCATGTCCCAAATATAGTATAGCACCATAAATCCCATAGTTTAGGTATATAAGGTCATGCAGGATTTTGTCCATCAACAGTACCCTACGCCTTTTCTGTGGTACCGATTTTTCTGTATAGCAGATGCTGACCATACAAAACTGTACCCTAACAAACCCTAAACCCTAAACAACCCTAAATGCTAATTCGGAGTCGGGTATGGCCCTAAAGGTCTTGGCTAGGTTTAGACTAGGGGTTTAAGGTCTTGGGTTTACGGGTTACTGGGATCAAGATAGGTTTAAGCTTTGAGGGATTAAGGTTTAAGATTTGGGATCCTAGGACTTATTCAAGGTAGGTAGGTTACAAGGTCTATGACGGCTTGGATCTAGGGTATGCGTTGAGGCTTCAGAATTTAGGGCAAGCGGGGCTTGGTAAGCAATGGGAGTCCAGGAAAGCGCTGACATGCAGAGTTTTGAAGGCAATTTTCCGAACCTAGAACCCTGACAGAACACTATAATCCAGGGCAACCTGCCGCCCTAACCCGACACAGTTAGAACCGCATTTCGCAACCATGAACCAGAAAACCTAAACAGCAAGCCGCGGACTGAGAGACGGCGGACAAAAGTTCAGTTTGGGGTTTAGGGTTTAGGGTTTAGGGTTTAGGGTTTAGGGTTTAGGGTTTAGGGTTTAGGGTTTAGGGCTTAGGGTTTAGGGCTTAGGGCTTAGGGCTCAGTGCAAGTTGTGCAAGTAGCGGCTGGAACAAAAAAGACGACTCGAGGCCTTCTCGTCTCACGGAGACCCTGAACCCCGAAGCCTGAACCAACTAATCACAAACTCGTGCAAGTGGGGTTCCACCAAAGCAGTGAACACCAAAAATGAGCACAAATAGTAGGACTCCTAGTAGCAGAACTCATCACCAAAAAAAGAGCGTTTCTGCCTGGAACTACTTTTAGCTTTCTGCAATGTAGTCCTAATGCCTACAGCCAGACACCTAAACCAGAACCGTGCAAGTCGCAAGCATCCCTCAATCCTGACGCTTAATCCCTGACCCCTAAATCCCCATGCGAGCAAGCACAATGTGTGCATCCATGGGTTTCCAGGTGCTTCTTCACATCGAAGAGGCAGGGAGTCACAAAAACTATGCAATGCCCAAGTTGGGCACCGCGTAACCCTGCGGCTATAATTAATCCTAAACTGTGATAAACTGCTTCCCGCATGAAGAAAAGCCAACGAAAGTAGATACTATTTCTCCACTCTCTAAATCCCAACAGTATGTGCTGTTTCGTGCGCCCCTAAACCCTAAACTCCCATGTAAAGCTAAACCCTAATCTAAGGCCATGTGAAGCTAAACCCTATAATGTAGGGCCTTAATAATTAGAAGAGGGTTTGGGGCTCCTTTATAATTAGTATATTTTTCATAAGGAGCACTAACAGTAATATTGGTAATTATTCGGGCTTCTATATCAACTTGGCTGACTTCTGAACCCCTCCTAAAATTTAAACCTTTAGCCTAAAATTATAACTCATATAGAAGCCCAAAAAATTAAAGTCCTAAGAGCCAACCAGAAACAAAGCCAAGTTCAACATTTAAACGAAACCCTAAACCCTAAACCCTAATCCCTAAACCCTAAACCCTAAACCCTAATCCTGGAAAGTCCCGAGTGGCTTCACAGTCGGCAAAGGAGCAGGGGCCGGGCTTGAGCGAGATGGCGACTCTAGTAGCCAAACATGGTTTAGGGTTGAGGGTTTAGGGTTTAGGGTTTAGGCTGTAAGGTTTAGGGCTTAGGGCTTTAATGTAGCTGTCTTTACGGGTTAGAATCGGCTAGAACCTGAGTTTTGCTCCTTGATCAGGGTTTTGGGGTTTGGGGTTGGGGAATTCCTAATCTAGAATACACCGAAACCGCTTGTAAACGAGTACGTGGGTGTTTGGTTTCGGTAGGCAAGGCCCGAGCTTCATGGTCGCGTTGAGGATGGGAGATAATGCAGGGGCCTGAATAATGGGTTTAGGGTACAGGGTTTAGGGTTTAGATTAGGCTTTTGGGGGGGTTCATGATTAAAGTTGTAGTATAGTATGCCCCAAACCCTATTCTAATTATTAAGGCCCCTATACTAATCTTCTTAAAGGCCAGGCACCTCTTGCGGCGAAGAATCGGGTTCTTCATTTGTGCGAAAAGGGGGTTTCCGAAAAATAGGGGACTAGTAGGATCCTTATTATCAGGACCCCAAAATAAGGTACCCAAATTTTCGGAATTTCCCAAAACGGCCCTGAATGCCTACCTGGAGCCTCCACCGTAATTCCTTCGGGGCAAGTCGACACTCCGACTTCAGGAAACACGGCAAGCACACACATGCAAACACGTAACACGACCTTGTTCTGGTCTAGGCAAATCCATAGCGACCTGCATTCTGCCTTCTAATTAGAAAAAAATATCGGGCTCCATTAGAGTAATCATTATAAGAAGGAGCCCTAAGGAATCATATTGGCAGTGAGTAAGGCCACCCCCTAAGCCCCAAACCCGGAAACCCAAACCTCTGATCTTGGCGGGGTTTTGAGGCAGAGGATGTCTGCTGGAGCCCTAAGCCCGAAAAACCCTATACACCCTAAACCCCTAAACCTTAATCTTTTCTTCCGAGACCCTGGACCCAAACCGAAACCATACGCCCCAAACCCGAAAGCCCCAAACATCCCTAAAATCTTACTAGTTACTTGCAGCTGCGAGTTTAGGATTTGGCTAGGAGAAAGGAACATTAAGAGCGTTTCCTACAAAAGCGTCCAGGTTTATGCGCCAACATGCAAAAACCCTAAACCCTAAACCCTAAATCCTCAACATGCAAAAGCTGATTTCTGCAGGTTCAGTTTGGATTTTTGATCAGAGGCTCCCTTCTTCAAATCATCAAGAAGACCTAAAATGTTGGATAACCCTTTGGACTACAAATACCCAAACGCCAAAACAATATGCCCCTAAACCCTAGACCCTAAACCCTAAATCTATATGCTTTACAAAAAAATAAAAGAAACGGCTCTAAAGGAGAGAGAAGCGTTTTTCGCTGGGCCTTTCGGGTCTCCTGGCAGCTCTGGTGCGGCCGGGTTGGGGTATTCCACCATTTGGGTACTTCTCTAAATTGGGGTCCCCTTTTAGGGCTCCTTAAATTATAAGGGTTCTATAAGGGTAGTTCTCTAAATTAGGGTCCCTTTTAGGGTCCTTTGTTATCAAGGGTGCCGTACTGTATAGAGGACCTTAATTTAGAGAACTACCATGTGCCTTAAGCGCCTGGCCGATGGTCTAGCCCTTTCTTTAGGATCTACCTGGAACCCCCAAAACGTAATTTTTTCAAGGCCTCGCGCAAGGAAACCATAAGAAGGAGAACTAAACAGGTAGGTTGTTTACGGTTCAAGCAGTGTGTGGGCCTTTAAGGCTATAAGGCTCAAGGCCTTACTGTTAGCTTTTGCGGCATGCTCAGCTTCGTTTTTGTTCGCCACTTCTCTGCTGCCGGACACGCAGGCCGCTGCTAATTCGCCTTGCGGTCAGCGGCGTGGACCCCCTAAACCCTAAACCCTAAACCTCAGACCCCAAACCCTGAACCCTAAACCCCCTGAGTATCTACGCGGGAAATTCCTAGACAACCCACAAAACGATTTCGGCAGATTGGGTGCCTAAAACATGACCGCACCCTGCTCTCCCATACTTATTAAACGATCAGGGGCGCAGTAAGAGGGTTTTTGGATTAGGGTAGCTACACTTATCATTACAAACCTGAATTCGGGTACTTATCACTACATTGGCCCACCAGAACCTACATTTTTGTAGGGTCCCTACAAGATTCTATAGTAGGGTTTGCGCTGGAACATACACAACAGGCTATGGTAGCTTATGGTAGAATATATATATATATATATATATATATATATATTTATTTATTTATTTACCAAGTGCCTGCGTCCTTCCACAAGCCCTGGGTCCTAAACCCAACAAAACCGAGTCAGAAGCCCAGCTGCACTCCCTCCAAGCCCTCCAAGGTAAGGTGACAGGGTTTAGAGTGCTTCATCTCGTTAAACACCAATTTGCCCCTTACAATCAAGCTAGGTAGGAATCCACATGTTGCGGTATAGTAAACCCCGGAAAGTTGGAAACCCCATCGCCTGAATCCTTAAGAGTAATGTATAGGTACTTCCAGCACTAATTGTCCTTGATCCGGTTTCCAACGTTTTGGGGTATACTATACAGGCTAGTCGCCAACTCCCTCAGACCCTTTTAATGAGTCGCATTCGTCATGGTCTCGCGCTCAGGTTTGCCCATTCACACTGTGTGACTGAGCTATTGGCTGTGTCCTCTCTTGGGTGAGACCAACCAGGAACAGGATAAACTGGATTTCCGCAGTGCATGCCCATGTCATCTAAGATCACCACGTCCGCCTTTGTGAGCAGAGTCAACATCGGAAGTTGGGATTGCTCCACGTGTTGTGGAACTACGAAGCGTCCTCGAACGAGGAATGCGATCTGATGTGGAATCGTGGTACCTCCTAACACCACTCCACTGGTGATAGCTATGAAGCGGTCGTCAAGTGGTACTCCAGCTTGATACTGTTGATGGACAAAATTCTGCATGACCCAAATATAGTATAGTACCATAAATCCCATAGTTTAGGCATATGATCTCATGCAGGATTTTGTCCATCAGCCGAACAGCGCCAGAAGGTTGGGGTCCTTGCCGGACATGGTCACATTTGCACCTGGCTCCGCGATCGTGAATTGAAGCTCCCAGCTGCTGTGAGCAGTGTAATATAGCGGCCTTAATACTCTAAATATATATATATATATATATATATATATATTTTGGGGGGGGAGGGGGGGGCGGGGCGTCACGATTATAAGTATAACAGAATATACCCCAAAACCCCATTCTAACTTTTTTGAGGCCCCTGCATTACACCAGCAAGACAAAGTACCCAGGGGTTCAGGGATTAGGGGTTTGCGGCACCAAGCACATATTCTGATGGAGCTGCCATCTGAATAACAGGAACTGGATATGAAGGGGTATCTGATTTGGGGGTCCTTATGATAAGGATCCTACTGTTTAGGGTACTATATTAGGGTCCCCCTGCTTTGGGAAACCCCCATATTGAAGTCAAAGAAACCGAAGTGATGCTAGACGTCGAGTCTCTTCAAAATTAAACCCCAAAACAGCCTCATCCCTCAACGTAGACGCTATAATGCCTAAGCCTTGAGAAGGCCCCTAAACCCTAAACTTCTCTAACCCCCGCCCCAAAAAATAAACAAGCTAAAGGTTTAGGGTTTAGGAATTAGGGGTTTAGGGTTCAGGGTTTAGGGTGCCAACAAAAACCTGAACCCTAAACCCTAAATCCTAGACCCGAAATACCAGACTCTAAAACCTGAACTAAACCCTGAATCCTAGACCCTAAAACCCTAAATCCTAGACTCCAAAACCTGAACTACACCCTGAATCCTAGACCCACAGAAACCCCTAAACCCTAAACCCTAAACCTTCAACACCAGCTCCAGCCTTGGACTTCGCCCCTCTCACGTCCCAGAAGGGCAACACGCGGGCACCCCCGTAGAGAAAGATCGAGTAGCACCTCTAAGGTTTAGGGGCGGAAGGGTCCATGGTTTTAGGGTTGAGTTTAGGGTTTAGGGTTTCGGGTCTGAGGGTTGGGGTCTGGCGATTGGTGTTAGGGTTTAGGGTTACTTAGAAGCTCATGAGACTTAGTAAGTATAGAGTTATACCTAGGATTATCTGAGATAGCCCTACTTAGGGCACTTATACCCCCAACTATCATCCTACTTATTACAGCAAGTCCCTTGAGCCCTTCAGTAGGGCTTCAGGTTTTATATGCTTCAGAAGGGTTCGGACATTAAGGTGCCGGTGAAGAACCTTAAATCCGAAACTCTAAACCGAGGGCGTTTACGAAAGACTCTGAGGCCCAGGTAGTATAGCCTTTGGGGATTGGGCCTTTAGGCTTTAGGGTTTAGGGTTCGGGGTTTAGGGTTTAGGGTTAGGGTTTACGGCTTTTTTTTTAAGGGCCCTTTTCCCTCCAGCAATCCAGGGTTTTAGGGCTTAGGGTTTGGGGTCCCAGTTCCCGAACCATGGTTATTGGGACCTGGGACGCCGGGTGTGAGTTTGGTGTTTAGGGTTTGGGGGTTAGGGTGTTTAGGGTTCGGGGCTTAGGGTTTGGGGGTTTCACGTTCAGAGGTCAAGGTTTGGGGTTTAGGGTGGTAGACTTTTCTGCTTCCTGATGCCACGGGACTTAGAAGACAACTCCCTGAATCCCGAAGCTAGTAAGTAGTAGGATCCTTATTATAAGGACCCCAAAATCAGGTACCCCTTATTTTCGGAAACTCCACCCTAAACCCTAAACCCTAAACCCTTATTTTCGGAAACTCCGGTATCCAGTTCCTGGGGTTAGGATCTACGCTTTAGGGTCTAGGGTGTCAGCTCATTGGTTCGCTGAAGCTCTGAAAGCCCGAGAGACCGTGCAGCGAACTGATCAACACAAGTTTTAGGGGTAGGGTTTAGGGTTTAGGGTTTAGGGTTTAGGGTTTGTAGGGTTTAGGGTTTGGGGGTAACATCACCCGAGCTGCCGGCATGAAGACCTTCGAAGCAAGAAGAACCATTAGGTTTCGAGGGAAGCAGACTGTTTGTAGACGGACTTGCAGGGAACACTAACGTTAGTCATGCTTCTTCTAGCTGAGGCTCCTATCTAGGGGTTTCTTACACTTGCGGGTACCTATCTATGGTCCCTGCAGTCGGGATTCTTTGATCTTCTTTGTCTCGCTTTATTGTGACGAGTAACGGCTGTGCGAGGCATTGTCCTGTAAGTTTGTAGGCCTGATCTTTATACCGTTCCAACTTTGGTAATCAAGGAACACCACCAGATAACATGACGTTTCAAGAACTCTCTTCAAGCGGTCCTCATAGCCCAAGGGGATGTTCGTCATGTCCTAGCAACCTTGCTGGTCCTATTCTCTATCAGCAACCTTCTCCCGTGGTAACCAGGCAGGATGACACGGCGACCACGCCAGCCAAGAAAGTTCCATTCCTGTGAGGTCTGGCTCTAATCCCTCATCCCTAAGGCAGGTCGGATGGGTTTAGGCTTCAGCCCTGCGTCGAGAATGCCAGACAGCTCTGAAACCCAATCAAGTCATGAACCCGTAAATCCTATCAGGGTTTTAGCTAGGACCAGAAAAATGAACACATCCTAAGCCATAAACACCATGTCTTACACCTTTGTGAGATGGCCACATGTACGAGGTAGGTAAACGAAAGGCATTGTGAAGTGTGCTAAGGCACTGGAACAGTATGTGCTAGCTCTTTCCATGCTCTGTTAGAACTGCTCAGCTTCACTAAGCAGTTTGTCAGAAAAAGGCGCCTCTCGTTTATATTACTGCAGTCCTGAACAGCGTGCTTGAGGGCCGATGAATCCACACAAATCCGATAATTCAAACGATCTGGGCGAGAACTCCGATCCCAGTTTTCTTCTCTGCACTGGCCTGCATCAGGGTACAAAGTAACTGATCATCAAATCAAACCCTAAATCCTAAACCCTAAACCCGGACTTGCACGCTCCATGAAGCTTACAAACTAGATGGAGGTCGCGGGTACTTGCAAGAAGCCGGTGAGAGCGATACGTACACTCATGGACGTTTTTTTGACTTATATCTCTTGTGACTTGTGTTTCCACCTCCAAACATCGCGTTGCCGACGCACTCCCGTGAGTTTCTGCCTTCGGAAGTCATGCTCCCGCCACAGAGTGGTGCCCAATTTGGACTCGTGTGGTCTCGGGACCCCGAAGGCTGCTACTGGAATGGCTCTTGCGTACGCAGAGTGATGCTCTTTCATTGTGTGGGTTCTGTGCGAAATTCCCGGTAACTTTACCCAGAGCAAAGCCATGCTGTTCGCCTCCTAACTAATCCTGAATCCCATGAGGACGAACTACTTGCCTAAGGTAGCTTTGATGTCGCCATCCGGTCTATTCGAAACCTCATCCTGTGTGTTCGATTTTCTTTGGGCATGCTGACAATGAGACGCTGAGCATAAGAATCAGGTAAAGTGATTGCAACTTGTCGTCCTTCACGTATAGGTTTCCGATTGTTTTCGGCAGGGTTAGACGGCGTTTGTACTTAGGGTCATACGGGGCGTTTCAGTCTTCAGATCCGATGTCGTAATCTCTGTCAAGATACAGCTGCAGACCGAAGTACATGATCGAGAGGGCAGTGGTCAGCACCTTGGCAGGCTTTCGGCTGTGCCTATGCCCTCTATATTTGCAATCAGCTTTGCATGGATGAATGATGCATGCAAGCATGCATGCTTACATACTTACAGGCAAGCACGCAGACAAACAACAAAATCAACAAACAAATATACACACAACAAAAAAAACAACACACACACACATCTATATATATATATATATATATATACGTACATACCTACATGCTTACCTACCTACCTACCTACCTACCTACCTACCTACCTACCTACCTACCTACCTACCTACCTACCTACCTACCCACCTGCCTGCCTACCTACCTGCCTGCCTACCTACCTACCTACCTACCTACCGACCGACCTACCGACCTACCGACCTACCGACCTACCGACCTACCGACCTACCGACCTACCGACCTACCGACCTACCGACCTACCGACCTACCGACCTACCGACCTACCAACCTACCAACCTACCAACCT
>CAJNDV010003224.1:169732-197311 GCA_905221635.1 Symbiodinium sp. CCMP2456
ATACACACACTCGCGCGTGCACATCATACACGATCCAGCACTCACTCCTCTGTTTACTCACACACTCCTTCATTCTCCTACTGGGATCTTTACATGTGGGGTTATCCGGTCCTTTAATTGTTTTGTCAAGCAGATTCCGGTAAGTCTTTCTCTCGTCTTCGCAGTCCTGTTCGAAGCCGTCTCAACGCGCTCGGCTCAAGAACCTGAATCCTCCTCTCCTAGGCTTAGGAATTTTGGGATTCGGCTTCAGAGGTTTTCTTAGGGATTGGGGTTTAGGGATCAGGGGTTTAGGGGCTCGGCTCCCAGATCCTTCTTACACGGCTGCCGCATCCGAGGGGCACCGACGAGCGGATCAGCTCCCGGGGGTCCAGCAAAGTTCCTGGACCGGGAGAAGGTGGAGTTGAGGGCTTCTGAACCCTAAACTCTACATGCCTTAAGGATCATAGGGTTTCGGCAAAGGGCTGAAAGATTTGGGCTTGGATGAACATTTAAGGATGAGTGCTTTTGGTGGAAAGATTTAGGTTCAGGGCTTGTGGTTAAGGGATGTTCAGCATATATCAGAACTCTGAATTACTTCTTTGGGCTACTGTCTGCAGGTTCGGAGTCTAGGAGGTCGCACTAAGGAGGTGTAGGATTTGAAGGTTTATGCCAGAAGTCATTATGGAGGATTACATAGGTTTTAGGGTACAGCTTCTGACAGATGAGAGTCGACATGCGCAGATTTCATGGAAAGGGGCCGACTATGAGGACGGGAAAACCTGAGGCTCAGTGTTTCTGGCAGGCCTGAACCGCTCAGTGTGTGCCTGAGCTCCATAAACCGCACATCCGAAACAGGCTCTGGGTGCTGCAGACGACCAGCCCGATAGCGTAACGATTCTCGCTGACCAAGGCCATGAGCTGCAACTCCTGGACCAAATGCAATACACCAACAACAGCCATCAACCACACTCGAAGGCGGAAAAGAAGGCCAAAAGCCCAAGCCACCAAAATGACACAAAACATCCAGAAGGACCTGATTAACCCTGAAGCCGTAAATCCAAGATCCCAAATGTCGAGAATAAGGCTTGGAGGAGTATTCAGCATTGCTCCAACAGGTCTAGGAGGCAACATCTTACAATGTCGTTTAAGGCCTGCATGCCCTGCAGGGGGTGATAGCGCAAATCAATACCCACAAGCCTTGGCACCCCATAACCCTCCAATTCCATCTTGACTCAACGCCACCAAACTTCCGAAGCAGGCAAGGGGCCTGCCAAAGGCTCACCGAGGCGCGCAGCCAAGACCAGGCTCGCCAGTCCCTGTCATCCACCGCCAAGGATCACGTAAAGGATAAATAACTAAAGTGCACATACCTCTAATTTATGATGTTTTGCACGTTGCTTTAACAGGGGCCGGCCTCGTGGAGGTTTCGGTATACGTAAGATGTCATATGCTAGAAAGACTACCCGCACGTAAACCCTCGGCTCCTCAAGCGTCAGCCCTAACCTACCTCCGAAGCATGACAACAATCCCTGAACCACCAAACCCTGGGCCCCTGAAACCACCCAAATCCCGATAAGGCAACTTAGGGTTTAGGGTTTAGGGAAACCCAGCAGGTTCCAACCTTCAAGGCTTCTTGGAGGATGACCCCCGTCTGCGGCACCTTGGCTTGCAGCCAAGGATGGTCCACCCGAACGGTCCATGCAGCGATACAGTATAGTCTATGCTTTTGCCTCGAAGGGCTTCGTACACAACAACTTGAGTGCCGATGCATGGGTGTGCACCCTAAGGGCGAGCTTCCGGAAGGATGCAACTGTCAGGCTTCTTCAACCAGCTGATTATATTAGGGTCCCTTTAGAACACGAGCCCCAACCCGAATTCCTTCCGCTTATGACGAACAACATCCCATGTCACAGAGTATCTCTGCAGGAAACGGTCGTATCCAATTTCGATGATGGCACCTTAAGTTCGGAAAAAGGCACCCAAACACAAACAACAACCGGATATCAGAAACGCTTCACCCTGGAAAAAGATGGGTCCGGCACCCAGTCTCCCCCTTTGATGCGGCTCTGCTTGACCTGCTTCTACGGTTTAGGGTTGGGTTGTGTCTGAACTGTTTGAATGTTTCGTGGATGTTTGTGGATCAAGTCCGGGTTTTTTGCTGCCTTGAATGTACGAGTTAATTGCAGTGCAGGTGCAAGGCCTTACTTCAGAAAAAAAGACGAGTAAGAGAACAGTCTTCAACACTGTCTATCTGTTCGACAGGTTTGTATCGTATGCCGTCGTATGCCCATCTACATTTGGTCGGAATTAGTCGGCTTTACGGCCTTGCCCAGGCGTAGATTGGATCTTCCACAGATCCAGTTACGAGATTGCCTTGTGCATTCTAAACTTCTGAACGGAAGAAGGAACAAACAAAGGTCGGCTGACAACTTTCACGCGCTGCCTTACGCCAGCGAGCACGAACCACTCACTGCGTTGAACGGTGCTTCTACGAAGAGGAGTCTCCAGATTGATCGATGCTACGGCATGAACAAACCCTAAACCCGTATACATCCTAACCCCTGGTACTATTACGTCCTAACGCCTAATCACGGTAAACCCCGCAATCAGATCTCTGAGTTGCCGGCCAGGATCGCGCAGGCCTCAGAAAAGCGAAGCTCGTGGCTTTGGGGATTATGTCTTGTCAATTGTCTGCGCTCGTGGCTTCGTGCTGTGCGCTTGTTGAGTCTTGGGTCCCGGGCGCAAGACCTGTCTTGAGGGCCATGTGGTAGTCGCTACAACTGTAACATTGAACCAACACCACTTCAAACGGCGCTGGTAGACCGCCATAGGCCCCAACTGTGTAAAGCTTGAACCTTACACGCACAAGCCTAGACCCGAAGCCCAAACCCTAACTGAGCTGAAGGTGCTCATGAACACCGGCCCCAGTACAGCCGAGAAGCGCAGTTCTGCAAAACGAGGACAGACAGCAACGCCGCTTTGGACGCCTGGGCTATCCGGGAGATTGTTCATGAGGTTGGGCAGGGGAAGGATAGCTGCGAGTAGCCCGAAAAGGCTCGGATGTCGAGACCGAGTATCCTTTGGGACAGACTTGAAGAATCCGAAGTTCGCGCACCGTCCGACGTTGGGAAGCACATGGACAAATCACTGAACGTAGGGGGACTCTTTCTGACAAAGAATGACATGAATTTGGCCTTCAAACTAACGAGTCCCGCAAGCTCGAGTCGTGCTAGAATGAAACTACAATTATTTCAACTGAAGCTTAGCAGGTGCCGGAGTCTGCCCCATGAAACCTGTAAAACAGCACGAACCCAACGAAACTACATAACTGCACTCCCGAGTCAAGCCTGACGCCAGGTACTTGCTTCACTGACTGAGCCCTGGACTGCTCCAACACCAACATCGCCACTCTTGACGGACATTACGCTGCAGCCTGTGCTAAAAAACTGGCATCATGCCTGCATACTGCATTTTCAGGACTTCGGGGCTGAGGCTCCAGGTTTAAGACAGGCGATACCCTAGGATAGTACGAGTCCCCAGCAGACAATTGCTCAAGCAGAACGACTATCTGAGGATCATCTGAAGTCTTTCGAGGACTGCATCCCTGGCTGCGGATCCGAAGCCGCCTTGTGGCAGCCGGGCGTTTGCATGCACAAGCAGATGACTAACTGATTGTTCACATTCATAGCTGTGCTATTGATTCGTGTGCTCACATGGTAATTCTAAATTTCATCCGAAACGAAGGCTTGAGGGTTCAGGGCTGGGATGCTGCTGCATCTTGTGCTCTGGGAACCACCAAATGACCACCGTTTTTCAGGACCTCTAGAAAGAAATCTTTCACAAGGAACCCTACAAAGTAGGTTATCTGAGGTCAAGGTACTGTAGACTCTGTCACAGCCTACCAGTATTTCCATGAGCAGCATTTGCCAATGCTCTGTCGTCGTTCATCATTGACATGCACGTCACGAGTCTGAACAGTTTTGACGGTCGTCCGTGTTGTTGCTCCGTGTGAGCATGACTGAAGAAGCTTGCAGCTTCCAAGCTGAGCCAAAATGAAAGGGCACAACGGGGTGCAAAGATGGTTATCTTCCACTGGGGGAATAGCATAGAGAAGGAGCCCCACTAATGATGCTTTCATGAGGCTTGGAGACTCTCCAACCTTGCTGGTCCAACTATGCCAGTGCGATCGTACTCGTCCGATTGCAGCCTCAAATATGGCAGCACTCTTCTGTCAGCGATTCAGCGATCCCGGGAAATCCTTTCACAATCCAAACCATGCCATAGCCGTAGCCCAAATCAGGGGAGCGGCCAACCAAGAAGCCCAAATTCTCAAACCGGAAGCCCAACACGCAAGATTTAAAGCCTTATGTACATTGCTTTCCAGCTATATCAGCAAGAGACACACATGCTTTTTCCATCGATTTCGCCTAGCATGGCTTGCACTTCCGCTGCGATCTCATCGAACGCACATCCTTGGCATAAGTTCGAGGTGTAATGCAGCAGAATACGGCTTTTGGGCTGTACCAGGACATTTCATTCGCCTTCTGCGCTGCTGCAAGAGTTGCCCAGATGCGTCTGTCAGAAAGAGTCTAAAACCTTCGAGGCTCAATGACGGACGGGATGAAAGCATCAAGGGCCGGAGTCGATGAGGAGACATTTGGGATGCCTCTGGAAAACTCGTTTGGGATTGAACGTATGTCGTTGAAAGCTTCGCAGACTGGCCAGAGCCTGTAGGGTTAGCTGAAACTCTCAAGGTTTGCCACTGTAAAATTCTTGCCGGCAGCGGTTGAGGCATCTGCGGAACTCCCAGGCTGCCGGGATGTATTCGTCGAAGGGAACGACCTGCTTGCATGAAAACACTGTCCAAACGTCCTGGAGCAGAAGCTACTGGTAGGTGATGCTTTGGAGGCGGAACCGTGCGAGCTACGGTGGTCTCCGGCTGAAGCTCCAAACTGTCAGACCCGAGGCCTAGTGCCCTCAACCCTGCAGCACTCCTACCTTGAGCCCTGAAGCGCAAGCAAGTCATATTAAATCACTGTTGGACAGTTCCGCCAGCCTTCACGTCCGCGCTGCCTGTGACGATGCGAGCCTTGACCTGCATCACAAGGCAGCCGCGCTGAATGTGCCGCAGAGTCTGTCTCTCGCTCTCTCTGTCTCCCTCTCTCTGTTTCTCTCTCGATCGTTCGTTCTCTCTCTCTCTCTCTGTCTTTCTCTCGCTGCACCTCGATCTATCTAGCTATCTATCTATCTACCTATCTAACTAACTATGAATCTACCCATCTATATATCTATCTAAATATGTAGCTATGAACCTATAAAATACCTACCTACCTGCCTGCCTGCCTACCTATACCTACTTCTAGCCCAAAGGGACAAACGACCGAAACGTAGGGCATCCTATACGTGTTGGTGATGAGCCCTCTCTGCCACTGGAAGTCTAACGGACTCGAGTTCATCTTATTCAAGCTTTCAGGTTGTTGACGACATGCGAACATAATGCTGTAGTGCAGCACCCACTTCGACAGACACAGAAACACAAACCTGACAAAACTCGCTCAGAAGCTCGAGCCGATTGCACGCTTCCGGCTGGGGTGCTCGGCCACAGGGCCATGGACAAAGCAACCACGGGCGAAGGGATGTCAACCATGATATCTCCAAAAAAATCAAGTGGAGAGAGAGTCGCGAAGTTGACGCTAACCGAAGGCTTAGTGACAGAGCCCGCTTTGACCGCACGACCTTTTCTACGACTGCTGCCGCTGGCTTCAGCTGTGACCATGTTTTATATAAGTGGTCCAAAATTCTCGATTGCCATGCAAACCCAGAATCCAGCAACCTTGGGAGGGATCTAGAAGGGAACCGTTGCTAGCAGTGTGCAGCCTCTGCAGTTCAAGTTCTGAAGGATGCGCTCCAAGGCCACATGGGGATCCGGTTCATTGCATGGCCCACATACTGTAATGCGGCCTCCCGAATACTGGTGGTTTGCTTTGGCTATGCCGAGGGCTCCATCGTCTCTGAAGAAATGCAAACCTCGAGGGCTGAGAACAACAAGCCAAAGCTCATCGAAATGCGGTACATCGCCATGCAGCGTGGAAGTCGACCTTATTCCTCTAAAACAGCAGGTCCAAACACAGTGCTGCTCCTTGAACTGGAGTATGCCATGCTTGACTTCAATGCGGGTACCATTCCTGAGCCAATCCGCGCTAGTCGCGTGCAGGCCTCGCAGGCTCCTGCTGGCTCCGGCTTTGTCAGCTGCACTTCGGAGGAACCAGGCTTCGGGATGCAACCGCTTATCGAGTTCAAAAGCGATCGCCTCTATTCGCAAACCCCGAATGGTCGGGCTTGCATTCTGAAGTGGAAACTTCTTGTAGAACTTGTCTTGCAGGACCTTTGATTGTGACCGCGATGCGTGTGACAAAGCTATTGACATCTCGGGGCAGTTAACCTCCAGATCTGCGACTCGTCGGCAGTTGCTGGCTGCATTGAACAGCTTCGTTGACATTGCAGCCATGGCATCTCTCCAATTCGTCTGGTGCTTGCCGCCGCATACAATAACGGTCCATCCTCTTTCGGCCGTGTGTTGCCCATTCCGGTACATGTAGGTGCGGAGATCATGCAGCACGACCCAGACTCTGCTCGGCGTAAATAAAGCCAAACACAAATCATCAAACTGATTTTGTCCTAATTTGATTCCGCAAAACTGAGCTTTCCACCGTTGCTCGGCCCGAAACCAGCATATCTGTGAGCTCTTGCATTCGACTCGTCTGCCGCCTATGCTGAAGTCATATTCGGCTTGATCTGGCCGTAGCAGTTTTCCACGGGTGCCAACGCGAGAAACAGGATCTTTGACTTCCATGTCCGGATGCTTTTGACTCAGCACCTGCCGAACTACATCCTTCAGGACATGGCCTCGACGTTGGGGGGAAAGTTGTGCCAAAGGGTTTCCTGCGTAAGCCTTCGATGTCTCGCCTACATCCTCCAAAATCGCCTTGAATTCTCGAGCTGGGACGACGAGCTGCCGGGCACCAAGGCCAAGAGATGGGTCAGCGACAAGCCAAGCGGCACGTATCGGATTTGGTCTGCCTCCCACCTGGATAGAGCAGAAGGGCCGTCCAAGCATGTCGCAGATTGTCGGCTTCACCCGATCTCAAGCCCAGGCATCGGCCTACGACAGTCGCTTTGCACAGCACTACCCCTTATCCCCCAAACCATGAAAGGTCGGAACATCTGCAGTAAATAGGCGCCCTTGCTTGTGGATGAGCCGTTCAGGGATATACGCAGGGAGGCCGCAACGACATGCTCTCAATTCCGGTCTGGCAAAGGTGGTTCGACATGGTCTGCATCTACTCGTACAAGCTCTCCTCTGTGAAATCTTCAAGCGACAGCACGGCATGTCTCACCGTGCGAGTAATGTTGACTTCAGTTTTATAGCCCCCAAAAAGTATAAAACTCGAGTCCCAGAACTCAATTATAACCCCGCTCAATCATAAAACCCCAGCCCCGGTACTCAAAAATACTCGCTCTCCCGGATGTTCTTTTGTGGTGTTTATGCTCTAGATAGCAGTACCGCTGAACCTAATCACCCCAAACTCGGACCAGTGACTCCGTAGAGACAACAGACAGCAACAAAGACAGTGCACCTTGGCATCCGGGTAGATGCGCTCTACCCTCAGGCCGCAAGTCGCCTGGCACTCAGAATGACGAACCATGGAGCCAACTCTTTAATCCAGGTCTGACGCGACTTCTAGGTAATTATTCATCACACTCTTGTCCAGGCGAGTTGTTCCGAGGTACTTCGAAGGGAAGCTTCTTGGCCAACCAGAAACTTTTCAACACTCCTCAGGAAGAACGTAAGATGAATGCTGACAACCAATTGATAGGTCAGTCTTCAACTTCAGTTTGTCCTAGGCCTGCGTCCAAACAGGCACGCGGCACATACACTCCAGCGGGCATGCCCAGTCTCAGCATCTCGATGTTTCTTGTGCCTAGGATGGCCTAGGATATTCATCGAAGCAGAAACGAAAACATGATAAGTGATCCAAGAGGAGGTCCCAAGACGGAACTACTCAAACTCGAGATTTTCCTGAGCCTTTCGCCCTTGTGAGCAATAAGAAGCAAAAATAGCGCACATGCTGCCCTTAAGCCCCAAAATCCTACATGTCCGACCTATTTAAAGAAGGTCTCGACATCTGCAATGGAAACCTGAGCTCTGGGTATCCCCAGCCGAAACAACGCAACCCTCTGCAGCCCTTCTAGGCCTCGTCGCGGTTGGCTGCAACCAGCTCCCAATGTGGCTCCCACATGGCCTGCGGTTCAGAGTATGGGTTTCGGGCCACTGGGATCCGCAGCTCCCAAGAAACGGACAAGACGGCGCGAAGCTTTGAAAACCCTGTCGATGCTCCGTGCGCTGTTAAGCTCCCAGGTGCATCGCCTATCCTTCTCTGAGGCCTCTGATCCTTGTAGGCACAATTCCGAAACTTCCTGTGATGGGGCATCTCAACTACACACTTTAACCCTGCCCTAGGAACCCGACCGTCCGACTTAACGATTCCTTTTCTGAACACTGTGGACCTCGTGCTTGTCAATGGTGCGGTGCAGGAAGAAGGGAATACCACCAGGCGAGTGCTGGACCATGGTATGGCCTTATGTTTCGGGTCTTAAGACTTTTGACACTTTCAGGTGCTACAAAGTTTAGGCCTCACGGCTTCTAGAGTTTTAAAGATAGATTGTCCGGCTTTCTTGCCTTTAATTAGCGCGTATCTCGTTCGGAGTCATGGTTTGGGCCGCAGAAATTCGGTCGCGAGGCCTCGTGGGCTCATCCTTTATAGGCACCCAAGCTCACAGCAGGGCCAACTTCCACTTCATCCCCCGCACTTCCACTGAAGTAGGGCCTCCAGTTCCGAGCCTGGTGCTTGATGGTGAAGTTGGGTTCTGCTAGTTCCTAGTTGCTGAGCTCTCTGGTGCCTAAAACAGATGAGTAATCTGGTTGACGTGGTTGTAGACGGGGCGGGGGGCTGTATGTGAGATCCTGGCCAGAATCTCCGACTCGACTCTCATCGAATTATTTACATAGGCTGTCAGTTTATGTCGGCGTAATCCATGGACATGATGTGGGCAAGCGAAGTAATGAATACACGCCAAGAAGCCTCACTGTTGTCAGGAATGGGGAAACGAAGGCAAAAATCCCCTTCACTCTAAGCGGATTCACACACAGCTAGCTTTAGCAGAGTATTTTGGAGCGCGGATGTTGTCGATCCTTCATGTAGTGGGGCCATGAAGGCTCACATGTGCTGCCTCCAAACCGCATGTCGACGAAGCTTTGCATCGCCCATGGAACTCTTATCCGGTGTATCACCAACTCTTCTTTCAAGGCTATCGCTCTTAGTAGTCGGTTTTTTATTTCTATCTATCTACAAGCCACAACTCGGTCATTCGGTCTCATATGCTTGGGGTGTCCGTCCTCGGAGTACAGAATCTGAAGAACCGAGTGGGGTCGCTCCACAAGATTGTCGCGAAACGGTGAGAGCCCGTTGCCCTTTGCCCGAAAAGAACCCAACCGGCTTTCTCGAGCAACGGGAGGCTGAAAGCCATGGAATTCCAAGACGGATTCTACGACACAACAGTGCATATAAACTTGCGCACCGTGTTCGGGCTGGCGAAGGCACAAGAGCCTTCAGTGCTGAAATTTTGCCAAGTTCTACCAGCCGCATCAGGCCCAACACAACCCGTAACGACTTAGACCACCAGTTAATCATTGATCGTGAATATATCCTCAGAACCCCTTTTAGTGAGCATCTTCGACATGAAATGCACATCGTGGAATATGCATAATAATCTAGGAGCCTTGACAATTATAGTTGAGTTTCGCAGTAGTGAATACTATTATTCATTATTCAGAATTCAGGCCCCTATATTTACCTAAACTCCTGTGGCCTCAAGCTAGTTTGGCAAACATCTTGTGCGGTCCCTTGACTTAGGGTACAGGGTAGGGTGACTTGAAGCCTCCTGTCTTGCCCACCATCTATAGGGTCATACCCTACCTCTTTTTCAGCGTACCTACTTTTCTATATATATATATATATATACCAGGTCCTAACCATAAAAAATAGGTATCCTAAAAGCGGTTGGGACATGTTCCTCTAGGTAGTGTACTCTGACACGGACTCATGCAAGGCCGGCAGGTCTCGAAAAACACGCTTTGAAATTAGAGCTCCGTTGATGGGCAGGTCCTTCCGACAAGGATCCTAGTGTTTAGGGTCCATAATTCTGGGGTTCTGTACTATGATCTGCAGTATGCTAGCCCCAGAGCTATGTTACACCCCGCTAGATCCCTAAAATGAGTGCACTTGTCAATAGGATCCGAAACATACGACGGGTTACCCAACAACGCACGCACGGAGATCGTTTAGGCAGTTGTTGAACACACTGTCGCCCTCGGGCTGATTGAATAAAGATCTTTCCCCAAAAAGTTCACCCCAACTGCATGAACAAAAAGGCAATCTTGCTCTGCGGGCCGTGCTCATCACGTGGGACCCCTGGCACCAACAATTCCCGACATAGCTCAGGCAGAATCCCATAAAGGTAGGTGCTTAGGGTTTAGGGTTTAGGGTTTAGGGTCCTAAACCCTAAACCCTAAACCGTGGCTGTGCTTTAATAATGGGACTAGGGTTTCGGAGGGTCACTCGGTACGGTAGTTACTTTAGGGATACCTAAAAAGCACTACAAATTACTGCTCAGGCCCTTATACTTATACACTGAAAGCCTTTAGTGTCTACGTGCTAGCTAGAATCATCGTGAACCCTAAACCCTAAAACCATAAACCCGAAACCGGCTAGAAGAACTGGCGGGCAAAATTGTCAGCCATCACCTGCTGCCCGAGCCTGGGATGAGACTCGATTAGTCCGGGCTTTGGGAGTTAGGATCTGTTACACGTAGCTCAAAAAGCCTACCTTTTGCGTTCCTTACTATGGTTTCTGTATATATCTCCCTAAACCCTAAAACCTAAACTAATATACTTCCTCGAAGAACAAGGGTCGGTTTCAGGGGCTACAGGGCGGGCTTCGGATGGGAATTCGAAAGTTGTTCAAGGGTTTTAAGGTTTATGTGGAGGGCCTTTGGGTGTCGTTCTGTTTCGGGCTTATAGGGTTTAGTTTAGGGTGTAGCGTTTAGTTTAGGGTTCAGGGTTAACTGGCATTGGGGTTTAGGGGTTTGGGTTGCGATTCTAGGGTTTCGGGCTTCAATGCAAGCCTGCCACCCAAAATTTGCGAAGTGCGCAAGGCCGCTAAACCCCCCGAAACACTAAATCCTCGACCCGCAACCCTAAACAACGAGCTTCCGAAAGAGTCCCTGTCCAGAACATTCGGTCACGACAGGTTCTTGCCTTCTTGCCAAGGGAGAAAGGGTGTACTTAAGAATAGCATCGCTTGCCAATTTCCGCAGCTCCGAGATAGAGGGGCCGTACCAATTGGAATAGGGTCTGGGGTATGTCATGCTGAAGATAACAGGGGATTATGCACAACCTTTGTAAGTATATAGGTATTCAGATTCATTCATTGAGTGATAGGGCCGGTACGGGTCGGGGGTCAGTCTAGGCATTTAGGATCCAAGGCCTGGATTTTGGAAACTTGAATGACATATATGGTGTTGGCGTTTCTAAAAATGTTTATACACTATTTGTTATATATAATATATTGAATATATTGTATATCGGATATTATCTACTTCGTGAGTTATAAAAACATATTATTTCTGGACAAAGATGCTATGCCGACAAGAGGCAGGTTCGGATGGTATTCGTCGAAGAAGCCAGGCTTCTGAGGGCACTGGGGCTTGTCTGACTACGGGGGCAGCTTTTTGAGGCGGAGCCCTGGTTGGAGAGCCTGATGTAAATTTGGGGTTTGGGCGAAGGCGGGCTCTGAGGCTAGATGTGTGCATATACATATATATATATATATATGTCTACAAACATATGTGTATGTGTATATATATATATGTATTTCTTACTTCCCCAACAATTAAGCCAGGGAAATAAAAAGGTCAAACTTTTAGATGACTACTAAGTTATGATAACCCAAAAAGTTTAAAGGTTGGGTATTGGAGAACTAAGATATAAACATAATTAGGTGTGTATATATGAAAAAGGTATATTAGCATATGTATATATATATAGAGAGAGATACGTACATAACTTACACACATACGAATCACATACTGATACTCGTCTGTTTGGTTTAAGGCTCTTTTCCGTCAGGCAGCAGATGCCAAGACTAAAGACTAAGAAGTGTCACATGGTCACGAGCGTGTACGACACTGTGCGCCATCGTTTGCCCTCAACAACTTCGCTCAAACTGCAGGAGGCACAGGATGCTAACTGCTGCAGACTCCGTGAGATCGTAGAGTCGTAGAACTCACTCATGCATGAACGTCTTGCGGTTCAGGGCAATCCGAAGTCCTGAAACCTGCAATCGCCAACCAAACATCCTGACAATCAGTCACAAAGACTGCTGCGCCCTGAACCCCTAAACTTTTCAACCTTAAACTCTACACCCCAAATCCCCCTAGGCCTTTGGCTCTTGCAAGACATGCTTCACCAAATCCTGCGATCGAGCACGGGAGTCTGTTAAGCGAGGAAAGCATGGGTCTGGTGCGAGCAGTATAACAAGTACCTTAAACTACCATAACCAACTTGTGTGTAGGTTCTTATTAGTATAAACCCTGAAACGGAGTGTCGAGGGACCCTACCAAAAAGTAGGTCTTGGTAGTTCAGGGTAGTATTACTGAGAGCATTCTTGCTGCGGCTATCGCTGTCGATGGAACAGTCGGGCCTTGAATGTCAGTTTGGTGAAGCTGAAGTGGTGATGATTCGATGATGCTGAAAACGAAGGTGTTAATCATGTCGATGATGAAGTTCGCAGAGATGAAGGGTCGGTATGACGATGCCGACGTGGCGAATGTGGTGACAAGGTAATAACATAACGGATATGGTGGTGACGGTGAGGACAATCGGCATGCCCAATCTAGTCATCAAAGAACGGGGTATGAATTTAAAAGCGTGTCGATGCAGGTAGTTCTGAACGACCGCTTTATGCTCCATCTTGGTCGTCCTTCGAAACACAAACTTCCATATTCCATGGCCTGCCTGGCAGAAGTAAGGGGTTTGCAATCAGCAAAACATGCCACTGCACCAGACGCCCCAATGACGACTGAGGACCCTATACGGAGGACCCACTAGTACACTCCGAAATTTCAACATTACCCCCAGACATTCGGATCAAGGCCAACAACGTTCTCAACCAGAGGACGGCGGAGCCTCGGGTCCGTTGAAGGAGTGGAGCCTCTCCTGTGGTGGCATCCCGGGGTTTAGGGTTTAGGGTTTTAGGGTTTAGGGTTTAGGGTGAATGAGGGCAGCCGCTGAGGTCTTTAGGTATGGCAGTCTCAACGTTCAGCTTCTTTTAGTTTCGGATGCCGGTTGCCGCAAGTGGCTCCCAAATTCGATATTGCAAGCGGAAGATTGACACTTGGCGATAAGACCAGACGGTCTAAGACTGCCAAGAACGCACAAACCTTTGGCGGTCTAGGGTTTAGGGCTTGGGGACTCCGAGTGCCAAGTCTGGGGGAGTGAACCTTCGGCCGTGAGCCCCTCGCAAAGAAGTCCCAAACTCCAAATCCTAAGCCCTTCGAGGTTGTGTCCGGCGTTAACATCCCGGAGCTTGGGACAAGTGCTGATGCCTCCGAACTAGAAAAACAACTTGTGAAGACCTTGGGCTATCCCAGTCAAGTGACGTAGACGCTGCAGTCGTTCGACTCTGCCTGCGGTCAGTTGTACCCACGCCACCAGGCTCGCATAGACACTCTTCACGGCTAAATCACCTGATAAAGGTATTCCATGAAGCTCCATGTGCCCGTATTGTTTGTGCCCTAAAGTCAGTAGTTTAGTTCCCCCTCGTATCGGATCGGGAGATAGAAACACTAAGCAGAACGGGACGATAATGCTACCTTTTCGTGCTGGTCCCGAAATCTATGAAGCCCTGCGAAGAGTAGAATAACACTCAGACCCCACCCCGAAATCCATGCCTTCAAGCCTGAATCCTGAACCCGACGAATCTCAAAGCGCAGATGCCGCGAGGGGCAGGGTTCCTCAACCTGAGATCCTTGCTTCAAAGCTACTTCGCCTAGACGTCCCTAAACCTGGACCTGGAACCTGAAACCCGAAAAGTTGCCCGAAGCCGCAGCCAAACCCGACAAACAACACAGAACCCTCCCTTCGTCCGTTTCTTCGCACACTGACGCTCTACGTTGCCCCGACCTCGACCCTCCCCAGTGTTGTTCCTTCTGGGAGATATTTGGGGGTTTCCGAAAATCAGGGTGCCTTATTTTGTGGTCCTTCTAATATTGATCCTATTGTCTAGGGTACTATATTAGGGTCCCCTATTTGCGGAAACCCCCATTTATAATCCTCCTCTCAAGTGCTTTACTTCAGAAAAGAGCGCGACCTTTTGAGGGGTCAACCCTTGTCCCCCAGCGTGCTGAATGCCGAGACTGGTGCCCTCCTAGGGCTTCGGGACATAGCATTTAGCATAGCATAGCGTAGCTTTTTTGCATATCGCATCAGTAAGGAGCCCGAAAGATTAGTCTTGGTAATGATTCAGGCCCCTATTTACCTAAACCCTAAACCCTAAACTCCAAACCCTAAACTCCTAAACATTAAACCCCAAACCCCTAAACCCTAAACCCTGAAGCTCCCTTGTTCAACGGCCCAAGCACCCAAGAAGCCTTGCCTCGAAGAGCTGTCTCCACAGCTTTTCCATCTGAGGGGCCAGAGATTCGGGTTTAGGGGTTTAGGGTTCAGGGCTTGGGGCCTCGAGATTGGAGGTTTAGGGGTTTAGGGTTTTGGGTCTATAGGGTTAGGGCCTAGGGATTAGAGTCGAGGTTTAGGGGTTTGGGGTTGGTGCTTCTGTTCTTACTAGCAGGGTTCAGTGTTCAGAGTTAGGGCTGTGGGCTTGGGGTCTGTATTAGGGCGTCGGGTTGGGCCAGTTTGCCTTTAAGGGCTGAAGGACTTCTCGGTGAGTACTTGCTGGATTTGGGCGGCTTGGGCTCATTTCTAGGTCGGAGAGTTGGGGCTGCGGGTGTGAGGTGTAAAGCTTGGCGGTAAGGTTTTTTCGTCACGATGTCATGGGGGCTTAGGGCTTGCGGCTGAAGGGAAGCAAGGGAAACCATTGGGTGCAACAGTCGTCCTGTAAATAGAGGTTTAATCTCATCAGAACTGTGGAGGCTCCGAACACGGTTCGTGGCAAAGTGAAGTGCAAAAGAATGCACTGGGTCCCAAACTCGGAACTCGGACCCAAAACCAACAATATATCTTTAGCCACAGGAATCTCATGGTTGGTTTAGGGTTTCGGGTTTAGGGTTCGCAACCCCGGAACACTCGATGCCATTGCCCGCAGCGCCGCCACCTCCCAACGCTTTGCCCCGAGCTGTGCGATGCACTCCTCGGAGTTTGTTGCTTGAGCAGTTTGGGTGTTGGACTTGAGCGTTCATGACATGGTACAAAACCTAAACTAGACTTTGAAGTAACCAGGCAGAAACAAAGTATAGACTTTAATTTCATGATGGTTCCCTTAAGGAACAGGTCCCAACAAAAATGTATTCAAGTATGGTACTCTAGAACCCAGTAAACCCTAAACCCGAAGCCGTCAACCTTAAGGTTGGTCATTCTTTTCTGTTGCGGCCTGAGAGAGGTTAGGTACCAACATCACAGACTCTGACAGATAGCACAAACACGCATGGCATGTGCTACAGAAAATTCGTCAACAACAACACCATCACCATCTTACTCGGGGCCAACTAAACCGTAAGCCCAAAGCCCTAAACTCTGAAGCCTAATCACCTGGACCCTAATCCCTAAACCCCTAATCCCTAATCCCCAAACCCAAAACCCCTAATCTCTGAACCCTCAACCCCTGAACCCTAAACCCCCAATCCCAAAACCCTAAACCCCGAACCCAAAACCCCTAATCCCTGAACCCTAACCCCCGAACCCTGAACCAAAAGGTTCCTTCAAGGCCATTTAGGGTTACAGTGCCCCGAACAGTACAGAACCGACGCCAAATCTCCGAAACTCTGAAAACCTTTACATCTTATCCCTAAATCCAAAGCCCTAAACCCCCTAAATCCTAAACCCTAAACCCCTAAATCCTAAATCCTAAACCCTAAATCCCTAAACCCTAAACCCCTAAATCCTAAGCCCTAAACCCCTATAAATCCTAAGCCCTAAACACCTAAACTCGTAACCCCCAGCCTCGGGCTCTAGACTCTGATCCAAAGTGTTCGCCCAGGCTCATTCACCGCAGCGAACTGCGACCTCCGGAGACCCGACTGGGTTTGGGATTTAGGGTTTAGCGTTTAGGGTTTAGGGAATTTAGGGTTTAGGGAGTTTAGGGTTTAGGGTTTAGGGAGTTTAGGGTTTAGGGAGGTTAGGGTTTAAATAGGGTTTGGGGAGTATCTGGTTCCCTGTTGGGGCTATATTGGAATTGATCATGTTTAATCCTTATTGGGTTTTATTTTTGAGCCTTATGCAAACCCCTTCCGAGATCTCTCCGTTCGGCATCGAATCTTTACTTTTCTCATCTCAAACGAACTAGCTTAAGCCCAAACCGTCGCTTCTTAGGGTGTCGAGTCAGTCTGCGAAAAACAGCCAGTATTCAGCGTAGAAGCCTCGAGCAGAATCGGTTCAAGTACACTTGCTTCCTCAAGGTTCCGATTGTAGGTGACGTACATCGTTCTCCCAAAACCCGCTTCCCTGTAATGAGGCCCCTAAAGGACCCTAATCCCCAAACCCTAACTACAGGTGGGGAGTTTAGGGTATATAGGGCTTCTATAAGGCTTCCATAAGGTATATAGACCTTCTATAAGGCTCCTATAACGGTAACTACCCAAAACCCTAAACCCTAAACCCTAAACCCTAAACCCTAAACCCTAATCCCCAAACCCTAAAATCTTGAGGTTCAAGGGCCCCTTCTCCCGCGCCTCATAAAATCGAGATCGGCCTCAGGATCCTTCCGAAATCCCGGCATGCAGTCCTCCATGGGCTTAGGTTTTGGGGTTTGGGGTTTAGGGTTTAGGGGTTTAGGGTTCTATATCCTCCAGCAGGGGCTTCGGTTTTGGGGTTTGGGGTTTAGGGCTTTACAGTTCTTAAAGCCTGCGGTAAAGTACCCAAAAAGGGTGCTTATCTACTGTCATGGCTGTTATATGGGGGGATACTTCCCTAAATCATTTCTGTTTTTCTCCATAAGGAAACCCCACATTCTACTACATTGATACATAGGACCCTTTGAATACCATAACCTAGTTTTTGTGGCTTCTTATAACCTGCAGGGGCCTCTACCTATAGTCTCCATATGTCCCCATTGTTAGTTCCTTTGTGTTGTTTGATTTAGTTATACAGTATCTTGAGGATCCAATGAGGACAGCCCTAGAAGCAACTTCCATGGAGACTAGGGTTACCGTAAACCCTAGACTTCCGAAGCCCGAAAGCCTAAGCTTACCTATTGACATTCGGTTTAGGGTTTAGGGTTTGGGGTTTCGGGTTTAGGGTTTAGGGGTCTTTGGGGCTTTGAAATGTATACAGCAGGGTTCAAACTTACAGTCGAAGAACTTAGGCTTTAGAGCGTGGGGCAGGATTGTTCGGCTTCAGGGTTCTAGAGCGTAAGTTTCGGGTGTTTTGGTGTTTAGGGACATCGGGTTTCGCTTCGATCGGTGTAAGGCTTGTACCTTGACTCCCCCCCTTCTCACCCCCACACCGAAACCGGACCCTTTAAGGGCTTATCTGAAGATCCGAGACTCATAACAAGCAACGTAAACCCTAAACCCTAAATACTAAACCCTAAGCCCTAAATACGAAACCCCGAACCCTAAATACTAAACCCTAAAACCTTAATACAAAACCCTTTTGACCTCTAAATACCAAACCCCTTTGAACCCTAAGTAATAAACACCTAAACCCTAAAAACTACACCCTGAAACCCTAAATACTCAGCTCCAAACACTGAATACTAAACCTTAAACCCTAAAGGCTACACCCTAAAACCCTAAACACTAAGCTCGAAATACTGAATACTAAACCCCCAAACCCTAAAGACTACACCCTAAACCCCTGAAGGCGAGGGGTTGTAAAGGTCCAGGTAGAGTTTGGACCAACCGATACTCTATAGTTGAAACCAGGCGCATAACAACCAAGGTTTAGGGTTGAGGGACTTGGGAGTTTTGGGCTTAAGGGTTTTGGGTTTAGGGATTTTGGGTTTTGGGGCTTTGGGCTTTGGGCTTTGGGGTTTTGGGTTTAGGGGTTTTGGGTTTATGGGGTTTTGGGTTTTGGGGTTTTGGGCTTTGGGGTTAAGGGGTTGGGGTTTTGGGGATTTGGGCTTTGGGGTTTTGGGTTTAGGGGTTTTGGGTTTGGGGGTTCTGGATTTTGGGTTTTGGGGTTCAAGTTTTGTGGGGTTTAGGGGTTAAGGGCTTAAAGTGCCAGCCTAACATCTTCAAACCTCAGACTGTGAGGCAACGTCAGCGACGCCGACCGTAATTGGTCCAGTCTGCTGGCTTCTAACATCGTATAACTCTAACAGCAACCCTATAATTAGACCTGAAGCCCTACCTTAAGAACCCAAAACCTACCTTTTTTGTAGGGTCCCTATAAATCCCATATCAGGGTTTATAATAAGAACCTACAAAAAAGTGGGTTTTGGGTTCTTAAGGTAGAGCAGCATTCGTGGCTCAACCGTGCACCGGGAGGACCCTCGAGGATCCAGGCCTTTTGAGTTGCCGAGGGACGTGCAACGCGTGGCCGTTTCGCATGACCGCTACCTTCCCCTAAGGGTCCAACGGACCTAATAATCATATACTCGCCCGAATAGTAACCTCCATAACTACTATCCGAAAACCCTAAACCCTAAACCCTAAACCCTAAGTACCTGATTACTGGGTCCTTTGGACCCTTAGGGTTCTGTACCCACCGGAACTCCTGGCCCCGAGCCGTACGTACCGTTGCCTTGGCGCCTCGCGCGCGACGTTGCCGCGACCAGCAAGTCCACGACAAGGGTAGCCATGTGGGGGTTTCCGAAAATTGGGGTACCTTATTTTGGGGTCCTTATAATAAGGGTCCTACTATTTAGGGTACTATATGAGGGTCCCCTATTTTCGGAAACTCCCATGTCGCGAGCAACAAGTCCCGGTCAATCTTGCCTTGAGGTGAACGGTCTTTCGGGCTAAAGTTGGCAGGTCTGTCATATTTCAAGATCCGACCGTGGGGGGTAGCGGCTTAAGGTGTAAACCCCAAAATGCAAAAATGAGCACTAAGTTTCAAAGCTGCAACTGCAGGGGTCTGGCTTTGCAGTCGCAGAGGCGTATCGAGTTACACTCTATAAATTCCTGGATACCCTAAACCCTAAAGAATAGAAACCCCATAAGGATAGTTCGCCCCAAACCCTTGACGGGGTCCAACGGAAGGATGCCGCCGACCACGATGTTCTCCATGGGCACACCCAACCTGATAATTCAGGGCCCTTAATAGACAGAGTAGGGTCGTGGGAGTTTTAATATAATACAACCAGAATAAGGAACCCCCAAACAACATGGTATTGGGTAATATTATAGACCCTATATGAACTCAAACGCGGCCTCAAACACGTTTAAGGATTGCATCTTTGTAACGGACTTGCACTCTTGCCTCAATAATCTTGAAGAGTTTGCATATATTTGCATGGCCTGCAAGACCTCTGACGTTCTTTTATTCGGTTTTGCACCGTTCGATGCTCGAGGTATTGGAGCTTCTTTCTTGCACGGCATCTGCGGAATTTTCTTCATCCGAACAGCTTCTGTCCTGGTTTTTTTTGGAGTTCACGGTTTTTGGGTTTCACGGCTCAGGATTGAAGAGTTTAGGGTCCAGGGTTCAAAGTCTTGGGATTCCTAAAGAGGACCAGTCGGAGCTAGGCAATAATTAGGGTTAATATAGGGGCCTTAATAATAATTACCTATACTATTTTGGGGGGCTCCGTACTATAATTGTAGTTTGACCCCAAACCCTATTCTGATTATTCAGGCCCCTACATTATAATTATAGCAACTACGCATAGAATGCATGGTATGCACAGCTGATTTTCAAAATCACCGCGATATTCAACCCCGCAAACCCCAAACCCTAAACCCTGAACCCTCAACCCTAAACCCTACAAAACCCAAAACCCTAAACCCTATAGAACCCTAGATTCTCAACCCTAAACCCCATAAAACCCTCAACCCCAAACCCACAACCCTAAACCTATAAAACTCTAAACCCTCAACCCTGATCCTTCACCTGTTGAGCTCGCGAAGGATCTGTCGGTAATTCTGAACAGTGGGGCCTCATTTGGCCGGGATCAAGGGCTTGGGAGGTTGAGATTTGTTAAGTTTGGGTTTGGGGTTTAGGGTTTGGGGGTTTGGGTTTGGGGTTTGGGGTTTAGGGTTTAGGGTTTTAGGGTTTAGGGTTTTTTGGGGGTTTAGGGTTTGGGGGGTCGAGGGATTTATAGGTTTAGGGGTCGAGGGTCTAGAGACTAGGGTGTCGAGGTCTGGGGGTTTGCTGGGCATCTTGGCAAGATGCGGTCTCGCCTCAGGATTCGCACTGAGGGTGGGTGTAGTATTTAGGTTCTCTAACCTAGGCTTCTGATGCTTGAATACCTAGGCCTTCGTCCTGCAACGTTGGGATTCAGACCAAAGTCAACCACCCAAGCACTGAGTCTGAACCCAACACCTTAAATCTCATAAAAGCACCCCAAACCCTAAACCCCGAAAACCAAAACCGCAAAATCCTAAACCCTGAACCCCTTAACCCCTAAACCCCCAAACCCTGAACCCCTGAACCCAAAAACCCTACGCACTGCTTTGTGTTTTCGGACGATGTAGACCTGGCTCTTCACCGAAAGCTCCTATGAAAGAGATAAGTCTCGGGTCTCTGCCACGAGTAAACCCCTTTGGGCTTTAGGGTTTAGGGTTGGTAGAGGTTTTTTCGGCGTTGTGGTTTTTGAACAAGGAATTTCTATACGGTGTGTAACTCAGGGACACAAATTTATGTCACACTACGTATCCCCACCCATCATTCAAAGTGCATTGCTGGAAGAACTCACGGGTTTCTGAGTGGTACTGGTGAAGCGCCAAGCTTCCATCTTGCAGGGGGGTTTAGGGTTTAGGGTTTAGGGTTTAGGGTTTGGGGTTTAGGGTAGGGGTTTAGGGCACAGGGTTTGGGATTCAGCGTCTGGGGAGAAGGGTTTCGGCTTTGAGCCGAGGGTACAGGGTTTGTAGAGTCTGAAGTTCAGGGTCTAGGGTTTAGGGCTTTGGGTCTGGAGTGCTGAAGACGCAATAAAGGACCTACTTGTCCAGTATCAAGAAGAACTTAAGGTTAACCTCTGGCATTATATAAGAATGTTTGTACACCAAAAAGTTTACAGGTTACCTACTACTCTACTACTAAGACGATGTGAGGCACTGTCACCGCACGCAGTCACAACTACGAAGGGGTTCTGAAGGACACACAGACAACAACGGCTTGCAGCCATGCGAAAGTTGATAAGCCCAAACCCCACACCGGCAGACGGATTCTTCCCCAAACTTTTCGGAGATAGAACCCATCCATTCTCGAATAGGGTTTTGGGGTTTAAGGCACAGATGACTAATGATGCCACCCGGCAGTGCTTCGCCGCCTCCTTCGATTGCCCAATCGCATCCTGATGCATGGTCTACCACCCGATCGAGCTCGAACCCGAACAGTCTTACAACAGGAGTCCGCAAGACCTCATCAGCATAAGGTCCTCCCAAACTGGAACCCACTTATCTTCTACTCCAAGCAGTTGAACAGTTTACTGGAACTGATACCCCCCCCATTAAATTAGGTTCCTTATGTGTCGGTGGTCTCATTGCGCCTTCGTGAAAATCCTGGATAATGTCAGCTTAAGAGGAAGGTGTACTATAGCACACCCCAAAACAACTCTCGAAGCCACTCTTCAACTATGATTGGGATACAACTAGCCTGAACCTCTAAGTTTATGAGTTGACGGCAGTCGCAGTAATTGTAGTTCCTGGCGTTTGGTTCAACTGGTTGCTTCCTAGCTCAACAGGAAAGGAAAGGCCTAAATCCTCGCCGCGACCCTGAGCCTTAAGCCCCTTCCCAAAGGATCCTAGGTAGCTATATGGGGGATACATACCCAAACCATGATAGCAATTCCTACTATAGAAACCCTGCTTTCTACGATTTAGGACCCCAGGGATGAAGTTGGTCCAATCCAGGAGGGACTGAAGCGTCACAGCAAATCTTGGAAGCGCGAAGCTCTGAACGAAACTCCCAAACTAAATCCTGCACCTACCTGCAGTGTTCATTGTGGTTCCTTTTGGGGGCTACCTTATAGGATCCTTAAAATATAGATGGTAATATAAAACAGAAAAGGAACTACAATGGAGACTATAGGTAGACCGAAATCCTAGACTAAAAATGATTGCTGGAACTGAAGCCTGAAGACGCCCTGACATGTGAGGATCTGGAGGACTAGGACGTAAGCCTTGTCGCGTAGGACTTGATTTTAGGGTGGAGGTTTTCGGGATTCGCATTACTTAAGGGCTTTTAAATACACTTAGGTGTAGCATGTGCTTTCATGGGCTTCACAGCTCACTTCTGCTTCAACGTTCAGGGTCTCTGCTTTCCTTAACCCTAAACCCTAAACCCTGAACCCTAATCTTTCCTTATCCTTACTCCGCGCTCCGTCTTGTTGTAGATGTAGTCGTTGCTGCCCGCCGCAACCACGAAGAGAGCCGAAGGATCTTTCCAGAGCTCCTGCTAGGCTCGCCCTGGGCTTAAAACCGAATCCAGCGACGGAGCATCTCAAACACTCCACTCTCCCGGGTTTAGGGTTTAGGGGTTTAGGGGTTTAGGGATTTAGGGGTTTAGGGGTTTAGGGGTTTAGGGTTTAGGGTTTAGGGTTTATGGTTTAGGGTTTAGGGTTTAGGGCCACTCTCCCTTCATGAAGAGCCCTATAATATATGCCCTATAGTGGGCAACGGACCCCTTACCATACTTCAGGAGCAGTGCTAGTTAGTGGATCTCGCGACAAGTACCTTCCAAAGATCACCCATGAACAACAATATAGCACGAGCCCTAAACCCTGAAATCCTAAATCCTAAAACCCTAAACCTAAACCTCAACACCCAAAACCCTCCTAGCAGCATGTGTAGTAAGTCGTACAGTACCCATACACTACCACAACCTACTTTTTTGAAGGTCACTACTATGAAACCAAACGGAGAGAATTTCTAGGGGGTCCTCCAAAAAGTAGGTCTTGGTAGGTTACCAGCAGTCTCCCTAGTAGTTCCTTCTTGGGGCTACCTTATAGGATCCTTATTATTATAATTGGTTAAACCCCCCAAACAGGAACTACAATGGAGACTTTAGGTAGTATTAAGGCAAGCATAGGCCCCATAGCCGTCCCCTTTGTGGCTTAAGTTTAGGATCCTATTCGGGAATCCCAAAGAAGAACTACTATGGGGCCAATGGGTAAGCAAGAAATCTGGGGGTTTCCGAAAATAGGGGACCCTAATATAGTACCCTAAATAATAGGACCCTCATTATAAAGGACCCCAAAATAAGGTACCCCTAATTTTCGGAAACTCCCCTCTCCTGCGGAAGAAGCTCCTCGGCCTCGCACAGGGCAAGGCGCTGGTTCTGGGTTTCGAGGGTTGAGGGTTTAGGATTTAAGGTAGAGGGTCTATAGGGGGGTTTAGGACCAAAGGTATATAGGGCTTAGAGGGTTTAGGGTTTAGGGTAGGGCTTCGGGGGTGTATGGGCGCTGCAACTTGAGTTATGGGTTCATTCGGGTCGTAGACGGGTTCTAGACGGGTCTTAGGGTTCCAGTGTTCTTTCCAGGGGCTCAGGAAATGAGGTCCTGGTGGGGCTCTATCCGGGTTCAAGGTCAGTGCATGGTATACCATGGTTCATGGGAGGACGCTCCATGCAACACCCGACACATCCGAAAGTTGTTGAGTCTGTCAGTATGCATGCATGCATAGTATCTATGCATGTCACATGTATGTATGCATTCATGTATGCATGTATGCATGTATGTGTCCCAAAAAATCCCAAAGTCGTAATTATCATGTACGAGTTCACCCCCCGCCCCCCTCCGCACCCCTACCACTCGATCCAGTCAAGGCAAGACAAGAAACCGCACTTGCCCCAAACTCCGAAAAGGCCTCTTGCAGTTGCTGGGCAACGCCACGAGGCAGGACGGTTGTCTCTGGCCACCTCGGTTTGAGCAAGCGGGTGCATTCAGGAGCCCTAGATGCTTGCTTGATGGGTCTTTTGGGGTCCGTTATTATAGCATAATATACCCCACAACCCTGAACGCCAAACCCTAAACCCTTAATGCCCCTGTGTGAGCCTACAGTCCCTTGCCTGGTCATCCCCGTCGTGGAAGGCAGAGGGTGGAAGCCGATCGGGACATCGCAACCCGGCGGCGGCACCTTGGTATAGGGTCTACCTACAGCCCTCAGGGTCTCGGTTTAGGGTTAAGGGTTTAGGGCTCAGTGTTTAGGGTCTAGGGCTTGAACTGAGTTTATCTAGACATACACTCGGAACGAAAGAGTCAACGTTCCGTAGCTCAAGCGGCGAAGTGCATATACTTATACATGTATGTATACATATACATATGCATATACACATACATATACATACATACTTACATGCATACATACATACGTACACACATATATCTAGTACCAATCTGTCTGGCTATCTATCTATCTATCTATCTATCTGGCTACCTATGTATCTGGCTATCTATCTATCTATCTATCTATCTATCGATCTATCCATCTAGCCATCTATCTTTGTTGTATCTGTCTGTATGTACATATAGAACATGTGCAATTACAATTAAACTACTTAGCAAAATAAGTAAATACAGTATATGTATGCACATATATTAAAACATATGTACATATATATATATAGAGAGAGAGAGAGAGGTCTATACATGTGTATATATATATATATGTATACACACAAACAAATTGCAATTCAACGAAAAGAGCCGAAACCCTAAAACTTAAAAGAGGCCTGGCAGGTGGTTGCCGACCCGTGGGCGAAGTTGTGCCTCAGAGAAGCGCGGGGATCTTAGGCAGAGTTTCGGGTCTAGGGGTTTAAAGTTTAGGGCTCAAGGGCTTTGGGGCTTAATGAGTTGACGATGGCTGTGGGTATGGCGGAGGGGGTACTCAGTTTAGGACTTTGGGAGTTTGAGTTGGAGGGGTTCGGGCATTTGGGGATTTGGGTCGTGCGCGTAGTACTTGGGGTGCAAAAGATTCTAGGACGTCGGAGCCCCAAAACCTCCAAACTCGAAGTTTGGGGTGCAGGGTTTAGGGCTCTGATGGAAAGCTTATATGTGATAAGACCATCGCAACACCGAAAGCCAACATCACATCTAAAGCCAGGTGACACATCGGCGATACCCAAGTGGTATGGCCAGGGCAGTCCGTCAGTGAAGCAGCCTTCCTTGTATGTTGTGGAGTCTTGGGGCTTCAGGTTAGGATATTGGTTTAACCCTAAACCCTAAACCCTAAACCCTAAACCCTCAACCCGAAAGCCCAAACCGTTTAAATCCTACATGGGAGTTTCCGAAAATTAGGGTACCTTATTTACCTTAGTTTGGGGTCCTTATAATAAGGATCCTACTATTTAGGGTACTATATTAGGGTCCCCTATTTTCGGAAGCCCCCACATGCTTCCGAAAGCAGGCTCAAGTCAGGGGCTTTTCAAGAATGTCTGGCAGATGGGGGGCTTCCCCGGCCAACTGTGTACTGGATGTTTTTTGTGATGTCGGAGCTGCAATATTGAAACAAAATGGATTCAAAGAAGAGTCTTCCGATATTCTCAGGGCTGCCAAGGTCAGACTCTACAGTCGACCGTGCTATGTTCAGACCCTTTCCATACTTACACATGAATCCCCAAACCCACCCTAAACCCTAAAGCCTAAACCCTAAACCGAAGCCGAAGCCTTCCCCAAGCTTCCACCCTAAATCCCCAAGCCCGAAGCCCTAAACCTTGCAGAACCCTTAAATGAACTCTTCCAGGAACCCTCAAAACACAAAAACCCTTACAACCCGAACCAGGAAAAAAACAACAAGCCGCTGCTCACCCGAAAAACCATGCTTAAAACAAGACCTAAACAGCCAAAACGCTAAACCTTAAACCCCGAACTCCAGCCCTAAACCATTACATGATTACATATACCGTACTATGGTTACTATTTTTATATCAAACCCAAACAGAATACCACCCAAATCCCTGAGAAGTCATGGAAGGCTCGAAGAAGCCCAACTCTGCAAAGGGATACATCGATCCGAAACCTCCAGAGTTCTGTGTTCAGGGCTTCGGTTTAAGGGTTTAGGACTTTAGGGTTCACGGTTTAGGGTTTAGGGTTTAGGGTTTAGGGATGGCTTTGTGAAGGGTTTCTTCAGGGCTTCGGATGATGGGTTTGATTCAAGAGTCTAGGACTTTAGGGTTCAGGGATGGGTTTGTATAGGGTTTCGCATCAAGTTTATCGGCTCGGTCTAGGGCGTTGAGCTAGGGGTTTGGAGGTTGAGGCATGGGGTTTAGATTATTAGAGTTTACAGCTTCGTGTATAGAGTTTCCTTAAAACGATCTAGCCGGAGAGGCTTGCTGGTAAACGGTCGTGCTGACAAGTAGGTTTTTATGTACGGTCTTGTGGGGCTCAAGGGTTTCTTGAAGCTTCATGCCGGGGATTTAGGATGTATACGGACTATAGGGCATATGCTTTGTTGGCTGAAATCCAGGGTCGGGTATGACAGGCAAGGGCATTCGTTCAGTTTACATGCTCTTGCGGCTGATGAAAGAGATGGCTCGGGTGCAACTGATAAGTTTAGGAGTTGATGATTTGTGGTGGTTTCCAGGGGCTTCAAGAATTTCGGTGCGGTACTGGAGCTGCAGAGTTGGTGTTTGCGACGGACGAATGGGAACCGCTATGCTGTGTTACTGCCAAGAACGCTCAGTCTGCATCTCTGAGAATAAAAGAGCTAAGGCTAAGCTTTCGGGTAAAGTTGGCATATGCTTTTTTTTATGCTGCTACAGCTTGACCCAAGAGCTTGCCAAGCGACGTTCGTCGATTTTGCTCATGGGGTGCTGCAGCATCTCCAACGGACACTGCCCAGACCTCGCCGACGTGCACCACAAATACAGCAAGTTGTCATCGCTAAAACAATCCAAGACTTCATGGTAATACCCGTCGTCGTAGTAGCAGCAGTCGTAGTAGTGACGGCAGCGGTAGTAGTAGTCGTAGTTGTGGTTGTAGTTGTAAGTAGTTGTAGTTGTAGTAACCGTAGTAGTCGTAGTCATAGTAGTCGTAGTCGTAGTCATCGTAGTCGTAGTCGTCGTCGCAGTAGTGGTAGTAGTAGTGATAGTAGTAGTAGTAGTAGTAGTAGTAGTAGTAGTAGTACTAGAACTAGTACTCGTAATAGTACTAGTACTAGTACTAGTACTAGTACTAGTACTAGTACTAGTAGTAGTCGTAGCAGTAGTATAGT
>CAJNDV010003225.1:1912-36005 GCA_905221635.1 Symbiodinium sp. CCMP2456
GGGTTTAGGGTTTAGGGTGCCTACACCTTAGCCGAATCATGAGGATGTTCTCCTCCACATCAGCATTGCTGGGGCTGAGTCGTTCCGCAGACTACTCGGCGAGCAACGCTAACCTGAGCCTTTTTCTGCATATGCAGGGAGTTTTGTGGTTTCGGGTTTCGGGCTTGATAGTTTGATTTAATTCGCTTGAAGGATCTGTAAGGTCCGCTCTGGGAGTTTGTGCTCGGTATTCTTCAGACTTCGCTTGTAGGTTACGGGGAGGTGGAGGCTCTGCTCTAAGTGGTTTAATCCTAGCTCGGAGTTGTTACCTAACCATGGCCAGAGTGGCGTTGCCTGAAACGGTATCTGTAACAGCCACATTCTTCATATGGGATTCTCGAGCCAGAAGCAGTCGCAGTGGCAGAAGCAGTAGCAGCAGTAGCTGCAGCACGCCGACGAGGAGTAGCAGTAGTAGTAGCAGTAGCAGTAGGAGCAGTAGCAGTAGTAGCAGTAGCCGCGGCCGCGGCCATGCTAGAAGTGGCAGTAATGACCGTAGTAGTCAGATGTAGTCAGCAGTTGTTGATGCTACTGCTGTTCCCGCCTGCTTCTCTTTGCTGAACTCGTCGTCCTGTATTGTCTTTGTGCTGTGCTCTCTAACTTTATCGAGACTTTGGGAACTCAGGAACTGCCTCATCAACTTCCGCCGAACCAATGCCATCAACGGACAAAGCAGCTAGATGTGCAGCTGGGAGTCTGTCACTGTCGCGGCTTCTTTAGGTCAGGCATTCGAAGCTACATGTGCATGACCTCAGAGGCAGAAAGCGGAAAGGTTTTGCTCGGCTTGCTGCTCTAAAGCCCCATACCTTCCAAAACCTAAGCCCTGCGTCATGCACCCCAAAGGCTTATGGATCTACTGCAGCTAAGCCTTAAGCAGAGCTAGGCCAGGAGCTTTGATGGAGGCCCAAGCAGGTTTCGGTTTAGCATTGAACCCAAAGGGTCCAAGTTATAGTATAGTATATACTTTCGGGGCCCAAATACCTACAAAGCAGCTACCATATTACTACTTGGACCCTTTGGAGAAAGGTGAGCATCTTTCGCCACTCCTTCAAGTATGGGGGACACGATCTCTTGACCCCAAACCCTAAACGCAAACACCGCGGACAAGGCTAAATTGGTGTTCTATCGAGGATGCCGTGAAGCTATCTGCTTTGAGCCGTTGTGATAGTGCCTAATTAGGGTGATTTTCAAAATTGGAAAAAAAGGTAACATGGCAACCAACAGAGTGGCGCTACATTGGCGGAAACCGGGGTGTTCTGGGCTTCAAGGCCGCAGAGTCTCCGCCCCCCCCCTCTCCTGCAGGCCTTTCCAAACAAACATCAATGTGGATTTTTTGTCTCGCGAGCCACTTCCGCAAACTTATGAAGACTTGCTGTAACACAGCGGAATGGAACCTTCGTTGCATTTTGCATTTGCATCCCTCGCCAGATGCGAGGCTGCAGTGATGCTCAGAAGACTCGCGTCGGGATTCGGCGCAGTTGGCCAGATCATATCTTCACAGCTTTCGTTGCGTACACTCGCACTGGCACGTGTGGACCTTTCATAAGGATGGACATCTCACCAAGACAACAACACTTGAGCGACTCTCGCCTACGACGCAGCAGAGCCGGGGCTTGGCCCCGGGCGTGCTCACCGTTGACCTGCTTGTGCCCGACTCCTAACTAAATCCTATACCCCGAACCCTAAACCCTAAACCCAGAAACCCTACTCTTTCTTGTCTGATAAGCCGTGCTGGGCGGAGCAGGTGCATTCTTGATATCACCCCCTTGCGACGTCACAGCAGTGACAAGGATCTCCAGTACAGGAGCCCACTCCGCCTGTGTTCTAGAGTTTAGGGGTTTAGGGTTTCTGACTTGCGGCCGCAACTTGAGAAGAAATTTGTCGTCACGAGTCTCCAGCGCCACTGCCAGCTGAATACATTGCTCCATATCCTGCAGCGTGTTCATTGACTCCTGCAAGGCCTTGAACTCGTCAAGCTTGCCAAGGTTCGCCTCGTCTTGCAACAAGGTCTGTGACACTGTTCCTGCGACCGTCCAACACCCGAAACCCCTAAACCCCTGAACCCTAAACCCCCTAAACCCCTAAACCCCAAACCCCTAAACCCCTAAACCCCTAAACCCTAAACCCCTAAACCCCAAACCCTATATAAACGGGCGCTCTTGCCCGGATTGCGAGCTTTCCATGTGCCTTTGGCAACTCCAAGCTTCTCAGTCGCGGAGATCCTCGTCGTGCTGGTTGACGATCTTCATCACGGTGCGAAGGTTTAATTAGGGTTTAGATTTTACTAGAGAAGCCAAAATAATTACCAATATTATTCCTGAGGTTCCTTCTATAATGGGCCCCAGAACCCTATTCTAATGATTAAGGCCCCTACATTCGGGGTTTAGGGTTTAGGGGGAGAGCTGCTGCACTTAAACGTGTAAGGGTCTCTGGGTTTGCTGGCTTGGTCGGATTGACGCGGCCGCTTTTGAGGGCAACGGGCGAGTTGCTGCCCCTCTGCACTGTTGCCATGAATCCCACTGAAGCCCTGCAACATACAAGCCTGGGGACGTCACATATGGGGGCCTTGAGGAATTAGTAGATAGGAATTAGTAGGTTTCCCTCGCAGTCGTTATAAAATAATATAAATATATATATATATACACACACACATGTAGTATATGTTTTTTGATTGTGACATACCCCAAAAGCCTTTTTCGAGACTTATATAAGCCTTGAAATGCCCTAAGCGGTAAAGACCTAAAGCTCGAATGACCCTTGAAGATCTGGACCCTAAGAGCCAGAGACCTAAATCCTAAACACTCAAACCTTAGAGCCCTAACCCCTAAACCCTAAACACTGACCGCTAAATCCTAAACCCCTAAACCCTAAACCTTAGAGCCCTAACCCCTAAACCCTAAACACTGACCCCTAAACCCTAAACCTGAAACTTCATCCCCAAACTAAGACCCCAGCGAGGCAACATGTGGGGTGAGATCCAGGGCACCGGCCTGGCGGGCGGCGGTACCGGCGCCGCCGGTCGTCACGGCGACACCAGCCAAGGCACGATAATATACTAATGTAGGGCCTTAATAATTAGAATCGGGCTGGGGGGTATATTATACTAAAATTATAGCGGGTCCTTTGTGTATATCTTTCGGAATACTCAGCAATATATACCCTTTTATACTTACACTCCAGAATCCGCTTTCGGTATTCATATCTCCATACTGTGGGTTTAGTGTTGAGGGTTGAGGGCTCACTGACACACAATCCAAGCCCATGCTGAAAAGGCTTAGGGTATAGTCAGGATAGTGAATTCTCGCCGTTTGTATTCTTTGGGCTCCAAACCATAAACAGGTGTGTTTCTTCGGGACCCTTTGCGGCTGCACGCAATCACGCAAGTGTACCCCGTAATAACTGTGCCCAGTGTGTTTATACCCCAAATCATAGCGCGAAGCTCTTGAGCCCTAGACGTTCAGACCCCAGCTACGAACTGTCGCAGAGCAGTGCCTGGTTATCTGTATGCGCCCAAGACCTAGGGTCTTAAGCCACAACCAGGCAACCAATGATTTCCTTCAATCCTCTCAGTGCGGCATACCCATAGGCTCCACTGTACTTCCTTTTGAGCGGTTCCCTTAATAGGATCCTAAATATAAACCCCCAAAGAGGAACTGAAAAGGAGCCTATGGGTTTTTGGTGATGTTTCCACAGACCTGAAAATCCTGCACCCTAAACCCAAAACCTAACCCTAAACCCAAAAACCTAAACCCTAAACCGCTAAACATTAAACCCTAAACCCTCAACACCAAAACCCTCACCCCCCAAACCCCTAAACCCTAAACCCTACACTAAGCTCTAGAGGTAGGGACCAGGGTATATACAGCTTCCCGATAACGAAATTCTACGCACAAAGGGCACCCGTCACACGGTTACTGTGTAGGGTTCAGGGGTTTAGGGCGCTGTATAAGTAGGCCTGCAGGTATTAGGCACAAACTCGCCTACCACTCTATGGTAGCCATGATCTATTCGCTTTTTAGGGCTCCGCGCTCGGGCTCAGGCACCGTCCAGAAAGTGTACCCTCATTTTAAGCGGCCCCAGTTCAGGCACTCTTTACCCTCTTTAGCACCCGCTAAAATTTTATACGCTCGTGAAAGCCATTTCCTAAATGCCCAAATGCCTCCTAACTTCGAACGCCCTAAACCTTAAGCCCAATACCGCAGTGTACCAAGCAGGTGCTACGGCAGCTTCTGAGGCATACACTCCAGAAGGCCTTCCGAGGAAGCTTCCAAAGACACCGGAGCCAGCCGCTTGGCGAAGAAAGCGAGAGCGAAGGGCGTGGAGCTTCAGATTTGCAGTTACAGGGGTTTAGGGTTTAGGGGTTTGAGGCTTACAGTCTCGGGCTCGATTTTTTAGTTTGTAACCTTTGACCGGGTTTCAGACTCGGAGCTTTGTTCTTGGGCTTCAGGGCTTCGAGTTTAGGAGTGTCGGCTCGTGTCGTCCAGCCTCTTAATAATTGGAATAGGGTTTGGGGTATCTTATACTATTACTATAGTAAGGAACCCCCAAGACCCTATTATAATTATTAAGGCCCCACATTATTTGGGGGTCGCAAGAGTTGGTTGGTTATGCCAGGGCACCCCGTAATTACATCCGAAAGGCACAACGACGCGTGACACGCTCCATCCGACTGCTGGCCTGCGAAGGGCAAGTCGCAGACAACTGTAAGCGACCTGCCCGAGTCATCCCGAGAGCGCTACGATATCTGTAAAAGGGTCTTCCATCACCAACAAGTATGAAATAATGTCCGTGCATTTTGCCTTGAAACATGCGCGGGTGCGCCTTCGTTTGGATCAAAGGGTGCCCTTGCCTATTGCCAGCTAAGCAGAGCAACAGCCTCTGCTGCAAGCTCTTCCTTCTCCCGAAAGAAAACCGCAAGAACACCGCCGACTTCGGCTGAGCCTGCGAAGGTTTTGTGACAGGATGAGGGCAAATCCGTTGCTGTTCGCGGACCATCCTCCGCCACAGCTGAGTGATGTTGATGTCATGTTGCACCCCAACTAACTCCTGTGACAGATCCTACCTAGAGAAGACTGATCCTCCTGGCTCCTTGACGTATCATCCCCAAGGTTTTCTGCTGGGTACAGTTACAGGGTTGCAGCGTAAATCCTAAAGTAGACTAAAAGATGTCTCAAGAGTTGGCAACTTTAGCCCCCTCTAATCCGTATAGGCATCTATAGGCCCTAATAGGTTCACAGTATGCTTGGCCCCAACCCGCATCCTACTTACTTATTCAGGCTTCTTTCGGGAGGATGAGGCTTCAACGGCTTATGGCTTCACCCGACCTTGGAACGGGGTACAGGGTGTACAGGTTCTGTAGCCTAGACCGTAAATCCTAGACGTGTCTAGACAAACGACAGCTTCGAGTGGTTCATTGTATCGGGGCGCCTCAGTCCCCGATGCCCCAAATCCTATCTCGGAGTGTAGGTTTTAGGCTTTGGGGTTAGAAGGTTTTAGAGTTTAGGGTTTAGGCTTCAGGGGTCTAGGGCGAAACATACCTTGACAATGTACTGTACCCCCAACAGCTCAGGACTTTGTCAGCAAGTATCCTCCTTCCTACTATCACCGGGATCCAGCCCGGGCCGATCTCACCATGTCCATGCGGGAAGCCTCGACACTTGGATGCCTCAGGGGTGTTTGAAAAAGGTTTAGCATGAGGACCCATGTGCATTCGAAGAGATGTTTAGTCTGTACATTGGCCCTGAAGTGATTGCATAGGAACCTTTTTGACGGGCCAAAAGCTCAAGCTTGAATGCAGCCTGTGCGGAACTGTAGGAAACCTCAGTCCCTCGCCGAAAATCTTTGAAGGCAGGCCCGAACACCAAATCATTACGTCGGAGACCCTAAACCCCAAAATCCCGAAACCCTAAAACCCCACCCAAAATCCGAAACCCTAAACCCTGGACCCCTAAACCCTAAATCAGAATGCCGGAAACCCGTGTGATCTCTAAAGACTCTAATAAAGCCTGAACCTGAAGGCCGAACGAAGCCCGAAGATGCCTTTAAGGGGTTCCTTTAAGGGTTTACTATAGGAGCCTAAATATTCACCTATAACAGTTTGGGGATTCCGTGTTAAGATTACAGTATATATACCCAAAAACCCTATTCTAATCATTCAGGCCCCTATATTAGGGTTTAGGGTTTAGGGAAGCCTTGTAACCTTGAGAGGGGAGACTTATGGTACCTTTAACGGTACCTTTACATTTTCTGTTATTATCATAGGGCTCTTGTTCCACAAGTCGCAAGTACCTGTATAGTATATACATTGGCGTTGAATTGGCTAGACAAGGACCCGGGTTCAGTAGCGCTTACTACATCAGCGCATGGACCCTTGACCGTGTCGCTCTTTTATTTTAAGACCACTTAGCGGCGGGAACCCCCCGCTATAGGTGGCACAACAGCGAAGAGTGTTTCATTGAAGGTTCAGTGTCGAAGACAGGGTACAGGACATTTTGTGTTGGGGACAATGGGCACTTACATGAAACAACGTGTGTACAGTGTAAGGCTATAAGGAAGGTGGAAGATGTTAGAAGTTCCACAATGGAGAACTGACAGACACCATACCAACATCTGCAGCTACCTGACTACTACTCGCAGTCTTCCCTTAGTATAGTCTTCAATGAACTTTGTATTCAGTCTACCCCACAACCTTTGCTAGGTATTTCAAGGCCCCTACATTACTCAACCCCGGTGCATTTGTCTTGGCCTCGGTATGAAGGCACTCTTAGGTCTTGTATTTGTGGCTTCAGAAGCCTCATCAGGAGATTATTTGCCAAGTCCCCCCAATCTAGTGTAAAGCTTACACTTACACTAAAAGGTCTAGAGTTGGTCGCAGTGGGGTGAGTGCACTCAGGAACCCCACTGAACTGCAGCACAAGACAAACTTCTCATCCATGGAGAAGGCGGGTTGCTAGGGACAGGGCGGCCGGGCGTAGGGCTTAAGGTTCAGGATGTTTCTTCCTAGGATCACGGCCGCATAAGGAGTGTTATAGCTGCCAACCTAGGCTTACTAAAGATCTTATTGGCAGTTTGTTCGACCACGTGTGCCTGGGCCAGGGTACGCGAGAAAGATCCCCGACAGAGTTCAGCTGTCACCAATTTTGGGTTTGGAGCATAAGGAACAGTGGCGTTCAACATTCCCAACTTGGAGCTTCGGGACATGGGAATTTGGGGTTCAGGGTTTGCGGGGTTTGGGTCCAGCTTGCCGGTGTAGTACACCCAAAGCCCGTGCTGAACAAAGGGTAGTTTATTGGTTTTGAGGCTGAGGATTTGAGGGGTTGCTTTCAGCTTCTTGTTGCTAGCGTCACTCTTTTGCAGCTGGTTGCCCGATGCTGCAGAGTTCCCCACATCCTAAGTCGTGTGTGCGGGTAAACCGGAAAAGCCGTAAGGCCTCAAAGGGTTTTCACAAAGTCGTATCGTACCAAGTTGTGCCTGAAGCTTGGAGCCGCGAAGTGGCCATTCTCGCATCACAGTCATGAGTACTGTCTTGTGGGTCAAGCTGGGCAGTAAGGGCAGCAGTCGAGTCCCTTGTGCCGCGAGCTGAGCAGACAGCCGACTCTTCCCCGTAGCATCAAATTAGCGCAAAAGCCTTATGCAATAGGGTCTTTGGGCCCAAAAGCCTTAAACTCTGAGTCCTTTGAGGGTAAGTGTTCAGCAAAGCAGCTTCGGTATCGGTGCGCTCAGTCAAGAGGATCGCAGGTTGTGGTCTGGCTAATGTAGGGGTTTTAATAATTTCAAGAAGGGTTTGGGGGTTCCTTATTATAACTATAATAGAATATCCCCCCAAAGCTTCTTCTAATTAATTAAGGCCCCTATATTAGACTTGAGTCCAGTAGCGGGTAGAACGCAAAGCTACAACTTATTCGTGGAAGCGCAGCGGAATTTGCAATGCTGTTCCTTGGTTCCCTATTATGACTCCCTAAACCTTAAACCCTAAACCCTAAACCCTACCATGACTATAGTGTAAAGATACCTACATCCTTTCTGCCTGGTGCTGTTCAGGAGGGATTCGCGGCCGTGCGAGGCCTCCAGGTCAGCCTGAAGACAAAGGACCCCGCAATCTAGTGAGGACCCACTTTAATTTAGGGTTTAGGGATTCAGGGCTTCGTGCATTGCAGTCCCTGCTCAAAAAAGGGTTTAGGGGTTTAGGGTTTAGGGTTTTGGGGGCTTAGGGATTAGGGTAGATATACGGGCTTCAATAATTACCAATGCTCTTCCTCAGGGCTCCGTATACCTCCAGCGCCCTACCCTACCTACTACTGTAAGGCGCGTATAACCCTGAACCCTAAACCCCTAAACCCTAAACCCTAAACGCTAAACCCTAAACCTATAAATTAAGGAGCTTTCAGGTCTTCGGCTCAAAGGCTTCAGGGGCAAAGAAGTGTTTCAAACTCCGGAGCTTGGTTCTCAGGGTTGAGGGTTTTAGGCTTTAGGGTTTAGGGGTTTCGGGTTTGGGGTTTAGGGTTTAGGGGTTCAGGATGTGGGGTTTAGGGTTCAGGGTTTAGGGTTTAGGGGTGTGTCGACAGTGACGTGTGCTATTTGTCATCCACGTTGAAAGCCCGCTACCCTACTGCCCATTACTGCCCTACAGGCAAACTAGAAAGAACATCGGGATACCAGCGCCAGTTACCCTCGCTCTAGTTTTGTTTCCTGTTGGTGTTCGCTGTAAGTCCAGGACAGGGTACCATCTGTCTAGGCCCGCTTTCGTGGACGTGAGCTGGCCACTGAAGGCAACTTTTCCTCGAGGGTCCTCACAGAGAGCCCGGTCTTAGGGGTGTGGGTCTGGAGCTTTAGGGTTTAGGCATCACCCATCGTGGTTGCCCTTGTTCCTCTGGGGTGGGGGGGGACCCAGGTTTCGGATCGTCGGATTCAAGGTGCAGTCGCCGGTTTGGGGTTTAGGGGAGTGGAAGCATGACGTAGTTTGATTCAATTTGTGATATCCATTCCGGGTGTCGTAGCGCGCTATCGCCCAACCACGCCGCCCTACACATTGCTGTGGCTTGGCAGGAAAAAGATGACAAAGTCTTGCTGATCGCAAACCTGCCAACTTCAACGCAGGCCTGGCCCGCATAATTTAGTGATAGATTGTTAGCACTAACTAATCAACAAACAGAACAAAGCAAATCACAGCAAACAAACCAAACAAGCAAGTAAACCAACAAACTGGCAACCAAACAAACAAACAAACAAGCACGAACATACACGCAACACACACACGCACAACACCAAATTAACTAGCAAACCGGCAAACTAGCAGAATAGCAGACTAACTAGCTGACTGACTGACTAACTAACTATCTAACTAACTAACTAACTAACTAACTAACTAAGTAGCTAGCTAACTAACTAACTGACTAACTATCTAACTACCTACCTAACGAACTAACTAACTAACGAACTAGCTAACTAGTTGACTACCAACAAATAACTAACCAGCCTACTGGCTCATACCCACCTGCCGGTGGAGTCATGCGCTTCACGTATACACAGGGCCTCCGACAAACGGAGAGGCGTCCGCCTTTAGGCTTTAGGCATTGTGTGCATAAAGTCAGGGTCATGCACCAACACACCTTTGACGAGAAGGACAGGACCCTAAAGCCACAGGTAAGCGGCAGAAGCAGCACTGTGTAAAGCTGTGTCGCTAGCCTTGAATGCAGGCATTGCTGACACCAATTCAACGGCACGGCTGTTGTGGAAAGTTGTAGTAGGGCGGAAAATGTAGCATGTTGGGAAAGATGGCAACCCTCACCATATCAGAAAAAATCCCCCGATGCCCTCCCAAACGACTCCCCATATAGGTCTCGGAGGGCTCTCTTGGAGCGGCAAGGCGTGCTAGGGAATCCGTGTAGGCTTGCCTGGCTTGCCTCTGCTGGTGGGAGTTAGGGGACTCGAAGGGTGAATGATTAATATAGGGGTCTCAATAATTGCCTATGCTATTTTTTTTTGGGGGGGGAGGGTCCTTATTATAATTACGGTATAGTAGACCCCCCCAAAACCCAATTCTAAGTACTTAGGCCTCCGCATCATAAATTTCCGCAAGACCTTACACGCAACGGTTCGCTCCTAAGCATCTTTACTAATGCCTTACAGGTACATGTTGGGATAGCTTCGCATTCCTGGGATTGTGCTTCTGGGGACACATGCCTCACACACTACGGCCTTTGGCCATAGGTCTGCTGCAAGTCCGAACAGCAGCCAACATCCCTGAAACCTGCAGACAGAATGCTTCAAGCCGCACGCCTCCAGCAGCCTTCGTAAGAGCCGGTATGCTTCAACATCTTGAAGTCTTAAGGCCCTCCGCCCTCACTTCTGCGGTTTTGGAACTCAGAGTTTCAACATGCCATGAGGAGCAGCATGACGGCGTCTCATGGGCCCTGAAGCGCGGGGAGCAGACACTTGGGCCGGTGCACACGTGTCTCGGCTCAGCTTCAATCCATGCCGGCAGCACCGATACCTTATGAATGCTGCAGGAAGCAGGTCTGCAAAGGCTTCAGTACCCTCGAGTCATAAAGCAGAACCCGACACTGCATGGAGGACTTGGACCCATGACCTGGGCAGAGTTGACGGCCTTTGTTTGCCTTGGCTCGACAGTGTCCTGGCAGGAATTCGTCGCAGGCATTTCTAGGGATTGCAAGGTCTTTTGGGGCTTAGGGTTTAGGGGAGTATAGACGCTTCGCACTTGCATCTTACACAGCCAAGCTGGGCACAACGTGCAAATGCGTTGATTTGCACCTTCCCCCCTCCTGTCGCGACCAGACGCTTCAATGCTGCGCGGTACTATTCTTGCTGTTGCTCTTCAAACTTGTACCATAGCATGCTTCACTCCAAATGCTAGTCTGGGCACCTAAGTAATACAGAAACTTGCTGCTGGATTTCCCTTTGAAGGGGCTTGCTACTGCTTGGGATTAATGACACAGGGTAATTTGGGCATTGGAACAACGGGCAAGATATGGTAATAGTATCTTCTCAACAGCTCTCTGGTACAAGATACCCCCCTAAACCTAAGCCCTAAACCCCTAAACCTAAGACCGAAACCCGAAACCCCAAAAGCCCCGAAGCACCCCCCTCCAAAGCTGCTCTTAAAGATGGAGGCGCCTAGATTTGCAGTTTTTGGTCTGGCTCTTGCCGCCTTGCAAGATCGACGCTTCAGGTTTGGGATACGCGAATCCTCATGGGGGATACTTTCCCAAATCATTACAACAATTCCTAATATAGAAATCCTACTTTCTACTATATCGGTACTTTGGACCCTTTGGGGTCCTGAACAACCCCGAAGACCCCTTGACACAGAAGCCCTGAACCCCTAAACCATCCTAAACCCTAAACTCCTAAAGCCAGAAACAACAAAGAAGCAAGCAAGCCCTAAAGCCCTAAACCCTAAACCCTAAACCCTAAACCCTAAACCCTAGATCCCTAAAGCCCGAAAGCCCTAAAGTCCTAAAGCCCTAAAGCCCTAAAGCCGAAAGCCCTAAAGCCACGCAGCCCCGGGTCCCCCCGAATTCGGGATTCCAAAGCTTCGGAGCAGACCGCACCCAGCAGCGGACCAAGCCTTCAAGCCCTGATCCCACGAACTCCTCCCTAATTCCAAGGTTAGAAGTGCGGGCCCCTAATATGGACCTTTAGGGGGGTTCTAGGGTCCCTTAAGAGTACATATAGGTTTTGTTGTTGGTTTGTAAGGCTCCCAGGGTTAAGGGCCCACGCTAGGGGCCCGTGGTTTCAACCGTAGATTCATGCAGGGGCTTAAATGATTGCCTATACTTGTTTTTTGGGGGTTCCTCATTATAGATACAGTATAATATGCCCCCAAACCCTATTCTAATTATTAAGGCCCCTATATTAAGCCCCAAGCCCTAAGTTGAGGGTTTAGGGGTTCAGGGTTTAGGCCCTAAGAACTAAAGTAACTAAAGCAAACCCTAAACCGTAAACCTTAACCGAAACCCTACTGTAAGAACTAAACAAAACCCTAAAAACCTCGTTGTTTCTTGGATGAGGCAGCGCACAGAGGATAGAAAGCATAAGGCCTATAGGTCACGGGCATCCGCGGGACAAATCTCACAACTACGGTACCCTTGGGCAGGTCAAGCCCCATCTTGCAGCTTTCCCAACTAAGTTCAAGTACATTCTCACAGCAGAAAACAAGCCCCTTCCCAGCGGTGGTGGGTCCTTCACCCACCCCAGCGATGTCGCCTGCTGGCTTCAGCATTCTGCGAGAGATCAAGGAGCCACCTAGCCATGAAGAGCGAGATCGCTTCACGCCTGCCGAATTGCAGACGATTGTCCCCCGGGTACTAGGGTTTTATGAGCTCAAGCAGCGGACAACCCTAAACCCTAAACCCTTAACCCTACCTAAGTCAGTCTCACGCTTGAAGTCTGGACCTTCCAGCTGGGCGGCCGATTGTCGGACTTGAGGGTCCAGGGTTTAGGGTTTAGGGAGTGGCCCAGACCAATGCAAGGCCCTGATCGTATCTGAGGAGCCCAGTATGTAAACTTTAAACTTTTTGGTATATTAAACCACCGAAACTTTTTGGGCCAGGTTACTGGGCTAAAAGGGTATACCACATCAACAAACTCGAGGGCAACTGCCCACGAACCTACAGCCCTAAACCTTCTAGTAGCTCTACACTACATCCTTACAATGCAGCCATCAGCGTGCCAGTACTTCTAAACCCTGCAGCCCTAAACCTTGCAGCCTGTAGCCTGAGAGTAAACCTGCACTGTCAGGCTCTAACCCGAAACCTAAACATCCCTTAATCCCTGAAGCCTAAACACCCAAACCCTAAACATCCCTAAACCCTAAACCTCTAAGCCCTAAACCCTAAACCGGCGACACCCTGCTGCAACGAAGGCCCTGGGCGAGCCGGTCTAGACTGCGAGTACTCCGCCCCTTGCCGTAAGGGCTTCAGGCTCTCGGGTTTAGGGTTTGGGGTATAGGATGTAAGCGTCGGGATTTAGGCTTCCTTTTCAGCCTACTAGAATAAGGGTGTCTAGGGGCTATAAGGGTTAAGGCTTGAGTTTAAGTTTTTCGAGTTTAGGGTTTAGGAAACTCGAGGGCCAGGGCACGGTTTAGTGTCTCGGGTCTAGGGGGTTCGATGTTTAGGGTTTATAGGGTTTACGGTCTAGGATCTAGGATTTAGGGTAGGGGTGGGCCTATTATAGAGCTCAGAACGCGAATCTTGCAGTGACATGGTTTCGATCGGCTGAGAAACCAATACATGGTTGCACTGGTTACATAAAGTTCCATATGGGTAGCTCTCTACATTAGGGCCCCTTTTAGTTTTGTTGTACTAGGGTGCCGCATGCGCCATTAAGAAACGGACCCTCATCTAGAGAACTACCCATGACGGTTGAGGGCCTTGGAGCCCTACACCGGTCTTTGGGTGTTCGATGCACTCTGAAGACAGCAAGGTCTTGAACTTGAGGTGGGGATGGGTTAAGGTTTGCATGTTTGGCTGCGAGACTTGGGTTGCAAAATTGCGGAGACGCTAAGCCTAAACCCCAAATCCCTAAACCCTAAACCCCGTACGACGCCTGGCCTGTCCGAGTTGTGAGAGCGTAAACCCCTTACAACTTACATCAACGCAACCGCGGCAAATGCTTATTTTTTATGTAGAGCTTTTTGAGCTCCGGGGCTTTAAGACTCAATCCTAAACGCAGCTATCAAAAGCAAAAGCATGTATATGGCCACGGCTAGGGCTTAGGGTTTAGAGGTTAGGGTTTAGGTTTAGGGCTCAGGTTTAGGATGGTTTAGGGTTCAGGGGAAAGAGAGCTTTCATGAGTCCTGCAGACTCCGAGTGCGAGCTGCAAGCCCCAAACGTGAGCTTCGGGACTCCGTAGGTTTTGTGTGTAGGGTTTAGGGTACTCTCACGGTGATGGCGGGCAGTGACTGCCGCCAGCAAGCTCTTCGCTTGCGCAAGGTGACCAAAAGCACTCGGCCTTTAAAGCCAGTCGCCTCGAGCTTGCAAGCTTGCGAGTTCAAAGACAGTGCTGAGAACAGTGGCACGATGGAACTCAGGAAGAGAAGGGCTCGCAAGCTTTATCCGCAAAGGAAAAAACAGCGTTGCACCGACGTGGTGCTTGCGGCCAGCGTCTTTGACCCACGGCGTATTCCCCTTGATAGAAGGATAGCCCTGAAGTTAGAATAAGACATCCTACTGGGGCCCCTCGAACCTATAATTCAATGCTGCTATAGATTGCTTTATGAAGGTGCCTCTGTATCTGGTGAAGTCTTCCTCAGTTTCGAGGTATCTATAGCGTAATGTTCCATAAGTTGTTGGCTTGTATAAGTCAATCTTCGAAAATTAAGGGGCCTATGTCATTCAACAATCTTCAAACTAAGGGTCCTTTGCAGTTGAATCTTCCTTAATTCCGGAGGTTGTAGAACTCATAATCCCTACTTAGGGGGCTCGTTATACCCTAAGCCCTTATATAAACCCTACTGTAGACCCAAAACCCCTAAAGCCCTAAAGCACTACAGCCCTAAACCCTCAACCCTGTCAACCCTGGTGTTTGTTGCTTTCCAAACCTCCCACAGATCGACGACTGCAACTGCCTGCGAAACTGCAACCATCACAGTTACAGTTCTGAGATCTGATCAGTTTCAGTCAATGAGCATTACAAGGGGTCCGCCCGACCCCAGCCGCAGCCATCACCCTAATTCATATGCCTCTGTTCAGTTCATCCAAGCAATACCTTAAACCTCGAAGAACCTACCGTTTTATAGGACTTACTATATAGAAACTACAATAACGACCCCTACAAAGGTAGGTTGTTTGGGGTCCAGGCAGACCCTAAACCCTAAAACCCTAAAACCCTAAAACCCTAAACCCTAAACCCTACACCCTAAAACCCTAAACCCCAAAACCCCAAACCTTAAACCCTAAACCCTACAACCCTAAAACCCTAAACCCTAAACCCTAAAACCCCCAAAACCCTAAACCCTAAGCCCTAAACCCTACAACGGCTCCTCATGTTTCCGATAGCCAGGTCTGCGGCCGCCTGAAGGGCAGCGTGCAGCCGCCGGGCTGCCTTTAAAGGATTCCCTTTAAGGAGTTCAGGGTTTAGGGTTTTAGGGTTTTAGGGTTTAGGGTTTGGGGTTAAGAGTTTAGGGTTTTAGGGTTTAGGGTTTTAGGGTTTAGCGTTTAGGGTTTAGGGTTTGGGGTTTAGGGTTTAGGGAGTTCCTTAGAACGATTCCCTCAAAAGGGTTCCTTCAAAGGTTCGATAAGGGCTGCTGGCAGGGTTTAGGGTTTAGGGGCCTTAATGGTTAGAATAGGGTTTGGGGTTCCCTTATAGTATATGATTCCCTCAAAGGGTTCCTTTAAAGGGTGCTTTCAAGGTTTCCTTGTAAGGGTTCCCTGAAAGGGGTACTCCCCCAGGCTTCCGGAAGAGGTTCCCCTTTAAAAAGGGTACTACATGGGGTTCCAGACCACTTTACAGGGTACTATGGGGTTCCAGAATGGGGTCCCCTTTATGGGGCGACCGTCAGCAAGTACCCACGGAAGTAGCAAAACGATGGGTGTATGTGAAAGTGTTTGGGGTTTAGCGTGCAATGAGTTCAGTTTCAAGTTTGCTGGCAAGCTTGTGCAGTTGTGGCAACTGGCAGCGCAAAACCTAAGGCCCCTACGCCCGGCCGGTTTGTAAACCCAGCCAAACGGGTGTAAGGCCTTGGGTTGACTAAGGGGTTGAAGCGCGAAAAGAGAGAGCAAACAATAAACCCCAGATGACGTCTGCAGGCTCTCCCAGCAGAACGAGCGGCGGCAGCTGGCGGCCGTACTTCTGCAGAATGTGCAGGTACTTAAGATGCACCAATTTCTTGAAGACGCTGGACTGTGTGCTTTTGATTGCAGGGCGTTCTGGTGGGTGATGACAGGGATCTGGAATTAAAAGATTTAGTATAGATTTGGTAAATCGATGATATGTATGGTTGTAAGCCCACTCACCCCTAAACTTCTGCAACCAAACCCTAAGACCCTGAACCCCTTATCCATGGGGTTCTTGTCGAACCCTTAAAGGGAACGGGATTTACTAGTTTGGGGGCTCCTTTTTACAAGTAGAGTATGGTATACCCCAAATCCCTCTTCTATTAAGGCCCCTACATTAGCCCTAAACCCCAAACCCTAAACCCCTAAAACCTAAAACCCTAAACCCTAAACCCCTAAACCCTAAACCCTAAAAGGTTATGGTTATGGTACACCCAAGCCAGAAGCGATGAGTCTTCCATGGCGTTGCAGGTTGCCAGCGCCGAGAGCTGCGAGGCCATGGCAGTGCAGCCGGGCCGATGGTACGCTGCAGGGCAGCAAAGCTTAGTGTAGGAGCCTAAGTTTAAGGGTTCAAGGATTTAGGAATTAGGGTTTAATGTAAGAGCCTAAATAGTTACCTATATTATTGTGGGAGTTCCTTATTATGATTATAGGATAATGGGCCCAAAAACCTTCTTCTAATTATTAAGGCCCCCGCAGTACTACTCTGGCTTTCAAAACAAGCACAGTGTTTGGTGGCAGATTACAACTCTTATGACTAATGCAGGACCCTTTATTGCTTGACTCGTCGAGCAAGCAATATTCACTTTTTTTTACGGAGTCCTTCAACACCAACCCCAACATTTCTAAAAGCTAAACTTCAGTTCTTCGAGAGAACTAGACCAAAGGTGTTGCTCCACGATGCCTTAACCAAGAGTTCCAGTGAAAGACGTTGATTGCAGTTGACGGAAAATCAATGAATTTCTGGATGTCGGAGTTTTCATGGAGGCCTAGGGTGACTGCATTGATCGGTCGACACGTTGTGCAGTCCGGTTGGAGTCAAAGAACCCCTTTAGGCTTAGGCTTCAACCCCAAACTCTGGTGTTGCGGAAATTTCGGGTTTAAGGGTCTAGGGTTTGAGGGTTTAGGGTTTAGTGGAGTAGGGTGGGGGTCCAAAGCAAAAACTTAGGGGCTGAGTAGGTAACCTTTAACTTTTTAGCTAACCTTTTGGGGCTTGTATAATCTTACTGTATTTAAAAGGGTCAACGGTTTTTGTGGGCTAAGGTATTCAGCCCCCTTAAAACTCCGGCTGGAGTCAAAAAGAGCAGCCTGAACCCTAAACTCTTTGCTGTCGGGGTGTCCTCGTTTTTCATTGTGGCTCCTGGACTAGACCTGATGCCGACTCCTTGGCAGTTGCGATGCTGAGCTTAAGATTTAGGATTAAGAGTTGCAGGGTCTAGGGCGAGTTTGTCTGAGGGACGTACAGAGGACTCTGACGTGAGACTTCTTAGCGAGCACCGTAGCATCAAGCTTCTCACAAGTCTGTCCTTGGAGCCCTTAACCGACACAAGAAGATTCCAAGTGCCCTCTCGAGGGTTGCATCTTGCGTCGCTGCGCGCATTGTGTTGGGCTGCAACCTTCGCACGAAACTCCAGGGGTGGCGGGGAGAATGAAACGGATACGGTGGTCGGAGGCATTGGTAATACGACAATCCCTATATCGTCCTCAATTAACTTACATACGCCATCAGAAACACCAAAATCCTGTTCTAATTACGGCCGCTACATTGCTTGACCGTCACCCTTCAAAACTTATAGTATGGCACTGGTACCTCAGTACCTCAAAAGGAAAGCACTCCTGCCAGCATTTCGAAGTTTCAAGTCAATGCGGCATTCGAGTTTGCCTCATTGCTGAATCCGTTTAGGGGTTGAGGGATTTGTTGCAGGAGGCAAAAAGCATCCCAACTCCGAAACCGATTCACTGATGAGGCACGTATGCACAGTTCCATCCTTGCACCATTCGACTTGCATGAGTGACCAACGGTAGTGCTCTGGATATTGTCTCTACAGAAGCAGGCTCATCCCCAAGCCGCGTCTACCGACATTCCCTGCGCCCTGGAGCCCACCTTAAACCCAAAACCCGACACCCTGACCCCTAGACTTCGCATGGATTCGTCCACCTGTGAGCTTCAACAACTTCTTCAGCCCCCAAACTTTAAACTCAACTCCATACAAAACTTGAGCTCGAAATCCTAAACCCCAAATCCCACCGAAAGCCGTAAACTGACCCTGAAACCTAAACAGCGAAGCGGGTGGGAAAACAAACCCTAAACCCTAAACCCTAAAACCCCAAACCCTAAACCCTAAAACTGTAAACCCCTAGAGCCCTAGTCCAAGTTCTCCGAGGATGTTCCGGGGCTTAATCAGATCTCCTACACCAACAAGGGTGAGAAGGAGGGGCAGGGAGGAGTTTGGGGTTCAGGGTTCAAGGTTTAGGGTTTAGGGTTTAAGCTTGGAGGCACTTCAGAGAGACCTCGTTCAAAGGGTCTAAGGTTTAGGGTTTAGGGTTTAAGGTTTGGGGTCTAGGGTTTAGGGTTTAAGGTTTAGGGTTTAAGGTTTAGGGTTCAGGGGGCGGGGGCAGGGAGGGGTTTAGGGGTTTGGGGGTTGGGTTTCGGAGTTTAGGAAGTTAGTGTTAGTTCAGATTGACGTTTGGAATGTCTCGGAGAGAAAGAGAGAGCAGCGAGGGTTCAGGGGTTTACTAGGCTGGTTTTTGGGACATGCTTTCCTCTTTTTGGGTTAATAAGAGGCAATTCATATAACTATCTTTCAGAGGGTTTAAAGGCCAACCTCGTTTATGGTTTAGGGATGAGTGGACACCACTAGCAGCAGTAGTAGTGAGGAACAAGCATGATATTGAAGAGCAGCTGGTTGAAGACCTTGCAGCCCCTAACACACTTGTGTCACAAAGCGAGAGCCATAGAAGACCCACCACCGAACACAAAGCACCCTAATGCTTGCATTGATGAGGCGGCCTGAATATCTACCATTATTTTGAAGGCCACGCCACTCCTTTAAACTTGTGCTTTGTCTTCACATTAAAAGGGGTCGGTCGCAGAGGGATGTTTTAGGGCTTCACGGGTCCAAAGCACCTAAGAATTTGGTACTTGGATTCCGGGTGGTAGTTTTGTTGGTTAGTGTCTGGAGGAAAGATATGTATATATATATATATATGATTCATGATGACTAGGAACTTCAACCCATAGGTTAATCATATAGGGGCCGGAACTAACTGGATCTTAGAATTTGTTCCACAGGGCCTGTGTCTTTTGGGCTTTTGCAGCGGCGTTATAGGTTTTTTGAAGGCTTTTGGTCACTCCCTTTCATTCCAACTCGCGCCATCCTGAATTGCACCCGCATTTCCTAATCCCTATAAAAACCTTCGCCGTAAATCCTCATGCTTGATTCCGGCGAAACCCCTAAACACCACCCTCAACCCCCAACAAGCCCTGGACTGTTTCTGCAGGTTCTGGTTTTCTGCACGATCCGCTACACAGCTCTCTGGTCAGACGAGATGACACGAGGGAGGCAGGTTTGGGAACTCTGAGTTGGAGTATAGTATAACCTTAGCTGTTTTTTCTTGTGGCCTTACAGGTTCAGTGATTAGAATGGGGCTTTCTTAAAAGGCTACGATCAAAGTGCTATAAGGGCTTTACCAGGGCCGGCTTAGGCCCAGACCTTCTAACATCCCTTAACTAAGGAATATACTTTTAATTAGAGTAGGATCCCTTATATGATCTAGGGGACTTTCCTTAGTTAAGGTCCCAGCCACCAAAAACTCCACCGCGCAGCATGTGATGTCGAGGATGATAACGATGATGAAGACCATGATGATGGTGATGCTTAACTGATTAATTAATTACCAATAATTACTATTCTGGGGTTCCTTGGTCTTATGACAGTAGACTGTACTCCAAAATCCTAATGAAACCATGAAGGCCCGAAATTTGCCAGCCCAAAGCCCCCAAGCTTCGACTCTGCGATCAGCGTGAACCCCGAGTCTTGCCGCAGCGCATGCTCCGAGTTGACACCCCCAAAACGACAAGACGGTTGAGCGTTCAAAAAGGGTTCAGCTGACAAATGCCTCATAACTAAAGAAACGAACAGAAACACCCTAAACCCTAAACCCTTAAGGCACTAACCCACCCACCCTGGCCACCGACAGCCGAAGCTTCTCGGAGCAAACCAATAAAGCAAAGGAAAAACATGGTTAATATAGGGGCCCCAAAACCCTATTCCAATCATTAAGATCATTAAGACCCCCATATTGAGCAAGTTGTAAGCCCCAACCTCTTCCCCTGCGCTGTCGCAACAAAACCACACAAAACAACACCGACCAAGACAACACTAAACACTATCGCGATCACACGCGACTCATAGCATGAACAGGAATAAGAGGAATCATAGTCGTAGGCACGACTATCACGCTTAGAACGGTCGCATAGGCCCTAAACCCTAACACCCTCGACCCTACAAAATCCTATAAACCCCATAAGCCCCATAAGCCCTATAAACCCTATTCTAAACCCTATTACAAACCCTGTTATAAACCCTATAAACCCTACAAACCCTATAAAACCCTATAAACCTTATAAACCCTAAACCCAGTTCAAGGAATGCCCTGGCAGGTTCTCCATCTTCCGCGACGGGCTAATTAAGGAATATACCTTAAATCATATTAAGGATCCTACTATAATTTAAGGAATATGTTTCTTAATGAAGGAATATTGGCGTCTCTGGGAATGCCCTGGCAGGTTCTCCATCTTCCGCGACGGGCAAGCCCTGGATCCGGAGCATTTCGGCCTTCAGTCGGTCCGCCTCCCGTCCGAAGACACTTTCGAGGGGTTTAGGGTTCAGGGTTTCGGGGTTTAGGGTTTCGGGGTTTAGGGGTTTGGGGTTTAGGCTCCAGTTTTAAACTAGGTGTAACTTTGGGAAACTTGAGGATACCCCTTATCGAAACCCTAAACCTTAAACCCTAAACCCTATATACCTGTTCATCAATATCTTTAAAGGGCCCCCAAGCTACAATGGTTACAACCCAGTAAGGGGTTGCAGGATTTGGGGCTTTCGGCCCTCGGAACACACTTCTGGATTTCAGGCGTTTGGGGTTTAGGGTCGAGCCCGTCCTGAAGGCACTCTGGGATTCCAGGCTGTTGGGGCTCAGGGGTTTTAGTCCGGAAGGCGCGCTTTGAGATTTCAGGCTGTTTGGGTTTAGGGTTTAGGCCATCGGAAAACACTATGAGGGGGGTTTAGGCCGCTCGAGGGCTTTGGGATTTTTCTTGTGTGCTTAGTTGTTTTTTGTTGTTGAGGGGTGCATGTTTGTAGATATTTGTGGTGTCGTCCGTTCTTTGTTTCCAGGTATAGGTGATGATGCTTGGTGTTTGGTTCGTGTGTCTTGTCATTTTGCGGGGTGGCGTGCCTTGTGAGGAGTAACTTTCTTTACGGGGGGGCGTAGTACTTTGGGTTGAGGGTTTAGCTTCCCGTCCGAACCTTTGAAGGTTTCGAAGGTTACGGGCGTGAAGGGATTTCGAATTCTTTAGACCTTGGGATCAGTATCGCTGCAGACCTTGCCAGGCCTGTCCAAGTGTGAGTGTCAAAAAGCCGGTTGTGAAGGCCTAAAGGTCTGGAAGGTTTTGGTGTTGCTCCTTGGAAGTGGGGGGGGGGGGTCTACGAGGTTTGTTCAGGGCTTGTAGGCTTTTCTTAGGGATCTTGGTGGGTTCCTGAAATATGAAAGCGGGCCTCTGTTCAGAACTGCCCTTTTGTAAGAGATGTTGGCTAAGGCTTTGGGCTTGGAGATTCGAATTTGGGGCGTCGTTCTGCGTTTCAGAACTCCCCTAAGCCAACGGATGTGCAGCACAAGCTTCGTATACAGAATAGTACGCTATCACGTCCCCGACTCACTTTATCGGCTTCGTTCTTTTTAGGTGGCACAGATCTATGAAATAGCATCCCAAGCCTTCGGCCCAGACCCAGAATGCTACATTCTGAGCCCTGAACCCGGACCAAAACCCCCAAACGTCACCCTGAAACCAAGCACCTAGCTTTACCCTATCCTAAACGTGCACCAGCCCTAACTACCGCAACCCTAGACCCTGAACAGTCCCCCGAAACCTACAGCCTAATCCCTACGACGAACGAAGCCTAACACCCGAAGCCGTAGAACTTAACCCTAAACCCAGCAAAACCCGAACCAAAACACCGAAATCCCCTAAACCCAGCAAAACCCGAACCGAAACATCTAAATCCCCATAACCCACAAAACCGGACCCAAACCCAAAACCCCAAACCCTATGAACCCTATACTTCCTAAACCCCTAAACCCTAAACCCTGCACCTGGCTCCCATCCCCTGGTCCAAGACCTTTCGTCGGTGACCTTGAGAGCTGTCGGAAAAAGGGGCTCAACAAAAAACCTTAGCCAAGGTTCAATGCAAAAGGGTCTGAAGCGCGTCGCAGCCTCTCGGAGATGATATTGGCTGCTACACAACAAGGGATCCTTTGTGGGTTCCTTGACAGGCACACTTGAATAGACATCCTTGAGGGCTCCCTTAGATGGGTTTAAAGTTTTGGGCTTCAGGGTTTAGGGTTCAGGGAGGATTGCCTTTGAGGGTCTTGGAGGGCTTATGGTACCTTAAGGGCTAAACCGTCGTTAGGTTTATATTGTGGCTTCAGGGAAGTTACGAATCAGGGAGTGGTCTAGCAGCCGTGGGATTTGGGGTTTATCACATGGAGTCTGGATTGCAGGACAGCTGCTCAGTTCTAAAGTTTCATCCCGAGAGCGATGAAGTCCTAAAACCTAAACCCTAAACCCTCCTAAACCCTAAACCCCAAACCCTGAACCCTCCACCCTGAAGTCTAAACCTTAAACCCTAAACCCTAAACCCTAAACCCTCCACCCTGAAGGTCCAAAAACCCACGCGCTGAACTAAGCCTTCAACCTGCAAGCCTGGAGTCCAAACCGGGGGACTTGAAATCCAAGCTGGAAGCTCTCAACAACAAGCGAGAAAACCTGCCTATAGCCGAAAAAACCTACCTTTTTAGGGTTCCCTATTATGGTTTCTATATATAAAGTTCTTAAAGGTAGGTTTTTGGGCCACAGGTAAGCCTTACCCGAAATCCCCCGGAGGTAAAACAATGCCCGAACACCCATAAACTGGCTATTATTCCACCTGAATTGGGGGGAAATGGTGCCTCGGAAGTCTCGAGATAGATGATGGCGGGCTGAACCGTTTAGGGCTTAGGGCTAAAGATTACTATAGAACACCTTAAACCCTTAAAACCCTGAGCCCTAAACCCTTAAAGCCCGAAGCCCTAAACCGTCTCTTCCAACTTTGTTTATTATTGTGAACATTAAGAAACTAAGAAATATTTCTGTTGAAGTTATGTAATAGCAGTAAGAATAACAGCAACAGTACGCAAAAAGTTGAACAAATCAGAGATGAATGTGGTATGCTTGCAGTTTAATCGTTTCCCTACGCATGTGTTTGCCAGGAATGGTGACAGTAATCTACAGGAGCAATAAAGCTCCGCCAAAGCCCGCCTGGTGTTCGTGAAGCTGCCGTTGCTGCGGTGTGATATGAAGTTTATTGCAGGAGCTATTTGTTGGAATAAGGTAGCACCACAATTTCATCACCAGTAAATTGTGTCAGCTCTTGCTATCAGGGGTGTAGTTCTTTTGGCGGTGCTGTCTTCTACATTCAATGGCAATGGTATCTCTACTTGTCCGTCTTGATCTCAAGAAGGCATGGCAGTCGCAACTCTAGAACAACCCTAAACCACTACTTTGCAGGTCATGACTGTGATGGATGATCCCCAAGAGGGCCCGCACCTTTACGAGGCACCTGGTGTGGTTGTTACTTCGAGGGTTCTGGCGCAGCTGGTTCTTTCAGTTTCGAGTCTAAGTCCCACAGCCAAAAGTGAGGTTTCAATCCGGGGAAGGTGGGACTTCATCAAAGCATGTGGAACCCAAGCCGTAAACCGTACACCCCCAGTCGCCCCATATCCTAATCCCTGAACCCCCTGAACCCTACAATGCCACGGACGAGTTGGGACCAGTTCTGTCTAGGACATTTTCAGGTGGGTAGTTACCGTTAAAGAAGCCTTATGGAAGGTCGATATACGTTATGGAAGCCGTATAGAAGCCCTATATACCCTAAACTCCCCACCTGTAGTTTCCTTCTATTCTGGTTCACCTCTGAGGACGCAGAGGACTCGGAGGTTATGGCATCGGGCCTGGGGGGAAAGACGAGGGCCTCAACCATTCGGCTGGGGTTTTAGGGCAAAAACATTTTAGGGTTTAGGGTTAAGGGTTTGGGGGGGTTGTCGGGCAAAAACATGTCATTATAACATCACTATACCTCGGGAACCACAAGCCACAAGCCTTCCATCTCAAGGCCAAGAGGCAGGTTTGACCCTCGGAACAGGAACGCACATTTGAGCTCTTGCAGAAGTGTTTTCATCAAACAACCCTTGATGATATCCAAACCGTTCTTAGATCCCTTATGAGAACCCTAGGCGGGCCCTCACGGGACCCTTACAAGAACGATTGCAGAACCATTGCACAGACCCAACTGTGCTGAGAGCTCGCTGCGCTGAACGCCAACCCCCTTCCTGTGTTGTGAGTTCCCAGGTCAGGGCAGCAGTGACGGCTGAAGAGGGTGTCTTGTCATGTACGAATCAGGGTTTTGCAAATGTAGGGTTGGGTGGCTCGGCATGCATCTGCAAGAATCCAATATTTTAGGGTTTGCGAAGACTCCCACCCGTACTTCGAATTGTGAGTTCGTCCTTTAGCTTGACGTGTAGGGGTTGGGGTTTTGTTGTCTCTAGGGTTGAGGTTAATACCAGAGCGGAAGCTTCATTACCTAAGGACTAAGAGGGGTCGTCACCTCAAGTTTGGCAGGGTTTGATGCTACCCTAAACCCCCAAACAACTAAACCCCAAATCCCTAAACCCCTGAACCCTAAACCTTTTAGGGGTTGAGGCGAAGGATTGGCAGATATGGACTAAGATGGTGGCGGAAATGTTGGAGGACTTTATTGGGTTTAGGGTTTAGGGTCCGACAGTTGAGTGTCTAAGAGGGTTTTACATTACAAGAACGTATTGTTCCGTTTTGTATAAGGCTTCGGAAGGGCTTCAAAGGGTTGTTTTGGGCCACGTTTTGGCTTAAGGGGGTGTGTGGATAGTTATAGGAGGATTACACGAACCCTAAACCCTAAACCCTAATCCCTAAACCAAAAGCCTGTTCTAATTACACATGCCTTACTTGTGGCTGTAAGCAATCCCAGCTCTAGCCCCTTTGCATGTGTAACCAACCTGTAGCTGCCCATGGCTTTATGTGGGTGGGTTTTGGGGGTTTAGGGGTTTAGGGGTTTATGGTTTAGGGTTTAGGGTTTAGGGTTTAGGGGTTTAGGGGTTTAGGGTTTAGGTTTAGGATTAAGAGAATTACCTATACTATTTTGGGGNNTATTCTAGTCATTAAGGCCCCTACATGAAGATGATTCGGGTGGAGGCTTCATTCAACCCCTTTTCGGATTCAGCGAAGTAGGAGGCAAAAGCACCGTACCGAAGCCCCCTAAACCCCCTATTAGGCATGTCCAAGTTCTGAGTGCTGCAAGCCTGCATTTTGGCTTTAGACCAGGACTTCCGTACTGATGGCTCAGGAGAAGCAAGTGGAAGCACTCAAGGTGGAAGCACTGAAGCTGCTGAAGGAGTGCTTCAACGCTTCTGGCGAGAAGCATGTTTTATGCAGATGCAGATACAGGCAAGACTCCAACAACTGCACAAGGAGAAAGCTGCTGCCGCAGTGCATCCCCGAGCCAAGCGCAAGGGGAAGGCACCCCCGGTGCGGCAAACCGCGCACTCAGAAATGCCGCGGGGCTTCGAGCGTGCATCTTCCTGGCAAACGCTCCAGCGCGACCGGCTCGAAGATGGGGTGTGAGTCGAGCGGTCGAATATAAAGCCATAATGATTTGGGATGTTTTGGGGGCTCCTTGCTATAAATATAGTATAACGGGTGCGGGGCTCCTTGCTATAATATAATGGGCCCCAAAACCCTGTTCTGATTATTAAGGCCCCTATATTACATCGTCGACGTCGTGGAGAAGCCTTCATGTGCACGTGGGGCTGTGTTTCGTTGGATCTAGATCACGTGGTGGTCACTTGAACTTAGGGCGAGTTGCCGTGTGACTGCCGTTTGCAGGTTGGCACTAAGTAGACTCCTAGAAGAAGTGTGGCCCTGTCGCCTGCTCACCAGAAAGCTTCCCTTTGCTGGACTGTTGGCTGTATATTGCCTGTTACTCTTTTTGTTTGATGCCGATGCTGCCTTTTGCATAGTCCTAGTGCAGGGAAGCTGCCCCGTTGTCACACCGACTGCGCCTGGTAGACCTCGAATAACTTGTCTTAGTTTTGGGAGTGTAAATCCCTCAACCCTAGACGTCCCTAAACTCTCAACCCTAAACCCACCCTGAAACCCTAAACCCTAAACCGCTACCCAGGAGAGACTCGAGTTTGCCACCTTGACGCTGCGCCTAGACAGCTGGGCCTCCTCAGGCCCGGTAAGAAGTCGGGTTTTTGCTACTTATACCATAAGGCTCTCGGTTAGCGTTTAGGGTTTGCGATTTAGGATTTAGGGATTTGGGGTTTAGGGTTTAGGGGCAATTTCAATTGTTGTTGTCTTTGCTGTGGCTTCTTTGAAGCATGGTCTCTAAAGCATCATGTTTGTTTACCTTCTCTCGGGGAGAATGGAGTAGAGGGTAAGGCGACTCACCGTAGTAGGTATGCCAGCCCCAGTAATGTATCCACTTGTATCTCTGTTCTTACGATTTCTTACGAAGTTACCTGATCCCCTACCCTAAACCCTTAACCCCTAAACCCTAAACCCTACCTCTAAGTAGGAAGGAGGACGGCAGGATTCCACAGGTTTAGGCAAGAGCAAGCCGGTAGGGATGAGGGTTGTTGAGTTTCGGTCAGGCCTCGGGGCTTTTCACGTTTTGCTACGAAGACCTCAGTCCTCAGCAAAGACTGAAGTTTTCAGGGTGCATTGTGGTGCTTGTGCTTTTGTCTGCTGATTGTTGTTGCTGCTTCCGACAGTTCAGTGGATCTCACTTGGGGCAGTGGTGGTTTAGACCAATTCCCACAACCTGTCCTACTAAGCCTACTTCTCCAAATCAACAGTAGCAGGGTCTGACGCCCTTACCAGGGAACCCTTGCAGAGCCTTGGGAACGAACAGGTGGTTTAAGTTTATGCTCTATAAATAGCTTTGGGGAGGAACACCTAACAACCCCAAACCCGGAAAGGCCCCCCCTAAACCTCTGTAGATTTTTTGTAGTGTTTTGAAGGATTATAACACTTAGAGAATCCTAACCCTAAACCCTAAGCCCCAAACCCAAACCGATCAGGTTGCCCGGCAGCTCCGTCTCCGGACCGTACAGGCGTATTGGGTTTAAGGTCATTCGTGGGTGCCTTGCTTTGGGTTTAGGGTTCAGGGTTTAGGGGCCAGGGTTGCTGCGGGGGACATTGGCCGGGCGAGCTCCAATCCAGCCTGTGTAAAAGGGTCCAGGGTTTAGGGTTTAGGGTGTAGAGTCTGGCTTCAAAAAACGTTTTAGGGTTCTGCGAGGGTACCATGACTGGGTCTGGCTAAGGATTGAAATCATCCCTAATATAGCCCCAACAGCTAGCCAGATGAGGGTATTATCAGGGTATGTAATGGTTTGGAGGGTTTGTGGGTTGAAGTGGTTCAGGGATTTTGAGCTCAAGGCCTATAGGGTGAGATGAGGCAAGACGGATCTTAGGGGTTCCGGGCGGTGTAGGGTCCAGGGTTTTGGTCGGAGGCATGTCACGGCTTGGATGAGGAGTCTGGGGTTTGGGGTTATGAGCCACGGTTTAGGGTAGGTTAGTATAGGGGCCTCAATAATTACCTCGATTATTTTGGGGTTCCTTATTATATTTATACTATAGAGGACCCCAAAGCCCTATTCTAATCATTATGGCCTCTATATTAAATGGTTCAGGAACTTATTGATACAGGGCTGCTTCACATCGGGCCGTTCCGGTTTGGTGTTCCCGGTGTTCCCTCTTGCAGTAACAGTCCGCTGTTCAACCAAAACCAGGATCGAACAACATTTATACCAGCCACTGGAAGCAACTCTACATTGTTATGGTTGAGGAGGGAACCCCAACTCAACCAAACGTCCGCAGAACAGAAACAAATGCAAACAACCTGCGGCAGTGACAACGACGGCGGCGACGACAACGAGCACCACAACCGCAAGCGCCACGGCGTTGATGGCAAAGCGAAGCTTGACCTGTCGCCCAGTTGAGGCACCCCCTGAATGAAAACACAAGCACGTACGACGGAACAAGCAGACATCTCTACTAGTATCTGTACTGCCTCCAGGCTTACACTGGGCCCAGGTCAACAAACTAGATAGCCAATGTAGAACTTAAAATTTTTGGCCCTGTACATTAGGTCTATCCTAAAAAGATTGAACTTTTTTGGGCCTGGTTGTCGAAGAAAGGAGACAACATCCCCTCAGCATCAAGCCCCGTCCAAACAACAGAACCGTCGCCAGCGACATTCCAAACCTGAACTTCCTTTGGGGAGAGGCCCTAGTCCCCCAACCTTAGCCATTTAGGGTGTAGGCTTTAGGGTTACTGCCGCCAACAGCGTTACGTAAATGGCTACAGCTGGCTCCGCATCAACACGCTCCTGCAGCCCCACCGACGAATCCCTGCCTAAAACATCGGCAAAACGTCGGTCATGCAGCAGCTGGAAGCCTGGAGGCAATGCCACCTAACCGTCCAGCTGTTCCTTGTGGAGCAGCTGGCACTGGAGCTCTCCGAGCAATTGGATGTGGCATCGACCAGGTGCAGCGAAATTTCAGATGTTCCGCACGAGTCACTACATCGCGCAAGTCGTCTGCCTGTTTGGCAGGAGAGGGCAGAAAGGGTGCCTGCAGCCCAGATCTGCAGAAGACGAGCTTGTGACGGATGTGGAGACGATTGCCATCGCATGCTCCGAGGAGGCTACACCACAGGACGAACCGTGCACATCGCTGGACGTTGTGGAGGATCCAGAGTTCAAGGCATTGGACAAGGTGTCTACGCCAGCGCGGCCAAGCGCAATGGAGGCACCCGAAACATGCTCGGCCGAGGCTTGTCAATGTGGTTTGTGGTGTATGCGCGATCTCGCTAGACATTTGTCTTGTGCTGTGGTGCATGCGTGTTTTGCACACTTCCAGCATTTGCATGGGTCTTCTGGTTGCGGTGCATCTGGCTGGCATGTTGCTGAGCCACGAGAACGAGCCCCTGAAGGAGACTTCTGCAAAGGTCCTCTGTTTTTGCATGCTCCAAACTTTTGCATGGTGCATCTGGCTGGCATGGTGCTGGGCCACACGAACGAGCCCCTGAAAGAGACCTCTGCATAGGTCCTCTGTGCTCCAAGCCTTTGCGTTGGCTTTCTGGCTACGGTGCATTCGGCTGGCATGGTACAGGGGCCCTCCGTTTTTGCATGCTCCAAACTTTTGCATGGTACATCTGGCTGGCATGGTGCTGGGCCTCACGAACGAGCCCCTGAAGGAGACCTCTGCATAGGTCCTCTGTTTTGCATGCTCCAAACTTTGGCACGTGCTTTCTGGCTGCGGTGCATTCGGCTGGCATGGTACTGGGCCAGACGAACGAGCCCCCGGAGACCTCTGCATAGGTTATATATTTTAACAACTTGCGGGAGGAGAATCCACTTTGATTGAGCTTTGTTGCATGAGTTGCGCAACCTGGACGTGCCATACCTGCGGTGCTGCATGCATGGAATAGCCGAAATAAATGCTTGCTGTGGCCGACAACTACACCCTGAAAGCATGCATGACTGGAATCACCGAATTCATGTCTTGCTATGACCGACGACCTTTGATGCCGCTACATCTGCATGTGCGGTACGACCGTGAAGTGCTGAATTCAGGCGTGCTCCGCGGTACAGTGGTCGACTGCATGACCGAGAATTCAAGAGTTTGAGAATGGGCCAAAGATTTACTGCAATGGAAATGCTGAATTACTGGAATTGGAGCCACAGCGACTATGAATTCAGACATGGATGGGAATTCTGAATTTGCCTTGCCAACGATGAAGCTGCAGAGGTGCATGCAATATGTTCGTCAGCGAGGGCAGGGGCAGTATGATGTCGAGCGAAGCAGCCAGTGTGAGCAGTGTGAGAGACCAGTTTAAAAGGCGAAGCGCTAGAGGAAGGGGCATTTTTGCAGACGGGGAGTTTGGCAAACTCTGCGATGCCGTGACGGCTTTGCGAACAGGGAAGTTTGGACACTACACTCCATGTGCCGTAATGGCACTCAGAATCCCTCAAAGGGAAACGTCGCATTTTGGACAAGCCACAAGAGACTGTCCTCTTTTGTTACGAGTGAATCAGCTCAAGTATAGACCCTGCATCGTAGGTTCGTCCTGGTCCTAGCCAGGCGGGAGGCAAACAAAAACAGCGCTACGTAGCCTTGGGGCTTTTGTGGAAGAACTACGCCGCTGAGTGCACATACAAACACGATCACAGGAGCTAACACAGACACACACATATGCACAGGAAGATCCCGACAGAACGAACCTAATACGAACAAGCCCCAAAGGCTGAAATCCCAAAGCCCTGAAAAATCAAAAGCCCAAATTCCTAGAGCTGAACCAATCTCCACCAAAACCTCGCAATCCTAAGCCTTCCACCCCAACCCCAAGATCCCAAGCCCTGAATTTTTTTCGAACCTTTCCCCGACCAATGTAAACCCTCCGCAAACCCTTAGAAACCCAAAGGCCTTAAGCCCTAAACCCCTAAACCCCTAAACCCCTAAACCCTAAATCCCTAAAGCCCGAAACCCTAAACCCTGGAGGATGAAGGCGGCGTCTGTGGTGGAGGAGGACCAGTGGACCGAGCTTCCGGGGCTTTCAGCCACGGTGACGACCACAAAGGCGCCTCACAGAAGTTTCAGGGTTGAGGGTTTAAGGGTTTAGGGCTTCAAGGGTACCAGAGGGTTAAGGGTTTAGGGTTCTGTAAAGGTTCGACAAGGGTGCCACCAGGGTACTATGGGGTTTAAGGTTTAGGGCTTTAAATGTAGACGTGAGTCGTAGAAAAAAAGGGTTTTGATGGTCAGGGGTTTACTGGCTGAAGGCTCATGATACATGGCCGCCGGGCTTTTGTGGATGGCTGTGACTTTAGAAGTCCGGAACGTTGCTGTATCTATACATACATGCTGCCAACCTACACCCCAAACCTTGAACCCAATAAAAAGCCCTATACCCTAAACCCAACCTTACATGCTGCAGCGTGCTAGGCGCACCAGAAGGTGTTGCTTGCACCTTGGTTGCAACCCAAAGATCCCGTGCTGACCACTCAGCTGGGTTTAGGGTTTAGGGGCTCAGGGTTTAGTTGCCTGACCCCCCAAAGCCTACAACATTTTCCTTTTGACCCCAGAATTGCTTCTGGGACGTAAGCCTTCAAGCAGTAGGTTCATAGGGTTTTTCCAGGGAGCCCAGTTTTCACTCTAGGGTTAGAAGTATGGGCCCTTAATTTGGACCCCTAGGCCTTTCTAGTGACCCTTAAGGGTACAAAAAAGGTATATAGTAGGTGTATAAGGATCTCAGGGTTAAGGGCCCATACTAGGGGCCCATGGTTTCAACCCGCTTGAAGGTTTCAAACCACGTTCGATTCGTTCGATGTTTTCCCGCAGAGCATGGGTTCCCAGAGCCCAACTTTTGTAATATAGGGTGTTAAATAATTACTTATAATATTTTTGGGGATTCCTTATTATGATTGTAGTATAATGGGTGCTAAAACCCTTTTCTAATGAGTAAGGCCCCTATATTACCTGTAATTAACTAGGCCACCTCAGTATCCTTCTATAGTATACTGCCTTGGGCTGATCCGTAAGCCCTGCTATTCACTAGACCTATCAAGCGATGTAGCTCGAGTCGCGCAACGGCTCTTCGTGTTCGCTCTCCCGCTCTGTTTAGACGGCCACTGGGTTCTAGCACAGGCTGCACAATGCAGATCAGCCACAAAACGCAACTCACGAAGACAGGAGTGTGTCAAGAACCTCATAAGAGCAATTCTCTAAATTAGTGTCCCTGTTGGGTCCCAAGTATAGTACGGCACTACCCTCAGAGGGACTTTAATTTAGAGAACTACCCATAAGGTAGGATGGAAGGCAGGCAGTATTTAGGCCTCATAGCAGGGCTTTGCTTCGGGGTGCCTCCCACCTACTATAGGAGACTGATTGAGAAACCTTGGACCTTTTTTTTTCGGGCTCTTTTCCCATGGATCCTAGTCTTTTGGTGCTGTATGACCAGGGTCCCTTAATCAGGTTCCTACATTACCTTTCCTTAAACCCTAGTTCCCCAATACCCAACCTTTAGACTTTTTGGCTTCTCATAGTTTAGTAGTAGTCCGACAGTTTAATATGTTGTTTCTGTGGCTTATTGGGGAAGTAAGTTTAAGCCTTCTCCCTGAGAATCGGCCTAAGCCCCACCTGCCATGACCTACTTGTTCGAAGGGCCTTACAAGTCTTGTCTGACTGTTTAGAACAAGGCCTTACAAAGACAGTTGGTTGTGACAGCAGGTGGCCCAGGACCCTTGTTCAACGTCTGACTTGCAGAACCGTCGGAAACAGCTTATAACACGCGATAAAAGCATCATAGCATCCTATAAAGCAAGCGCCCGAGGTGTGGAGCACGAACTTCAACCCCGATGGCCTCACCTACGAATCCTACTTCACAGCTGCTTGGCCAGCTTCACTTTAACATTTGGCAACTAATCCTAAACCCAAAACCCTAAACCCTAAGCTCTGTAGGGATTCGGGTGTAGGGGACCAAGGGTTCGCAGCTTGGGCGGTATGCGGTTTCTCTTAGGCTCTGGATTCTTTCGGTCGTCTTTTGTGTGTGTGTGTTGGATTATGGTTATGGGATTCCCAAAGCCCTAAACCCCTAAACCCTGTAAACCCTAAACCCTATAAGCCTTAAGCCCTAAGCCCTCAAACCCTATAAACCCTAAACCCCTAAACCCTACACCCCTAACCTCTAAACGGTTTCTTTTGGAAGGACCTTGAGAAGTTTGCTTTGCCTGCCTTAAGGTTTATGTTTGTTTTTGGGTTTTGGGGTTTTCAGGGGCTAGGGGGCATGGAGGGTCGGGGTTAGTATTTAGTGTCCCGGGCGTAGGGAGTAAGATTTAGGGTTTTAGGGTTTTGGGTTTTGGGGTTTATAAGTTTTCGGTTTATAGGGTTCAGGGTTTGAGGGTTAAGGGTTTATATATAGGGTTTAGGGCTTATAGGCTTTATAGGGCTTAGGCTTTATAGGGCTTTAGGGTTTTAGTGTAATTATAGGGTTTAGAGGTTTATAGGGTTTTAGGGTTTAGAGGGCTTAGGGGTAGTTTCAGATTTAGACTCTGGGACTCCCCCGGGGGTCAAGGGCTTGTAACATAGAAGGGAGTTGTTCACGTAGAGGGCTTTTAGGGTTTTAGGGCTTTTAGGGGTTATAGGGTTTAGGAATCTGAGAAGGGCTACCTTTTGAGATCACTTCGTTATCCATTCCTTCTACAAGATCTATAGGTCCTTCTAACAAGTATGGTTTGGGGGAACCTACCCCTTCTATGAGTCCGTATCACAAGTATGTTTTGGGGAGTCAAGATGCGACCTATTCTGGTTCAGGGCTCGGGTCGGAGACGTTGACCCCTGAATCACAAGACAGCCGTGCGTGTAAATATTCTATACCCGAAGACCCTAAACATAGGGAGCCGTAAAGCATTTAGTCGGAAGCACAACCATAAAGCAGACAGCCCTAGGTGTGTGGCTGTGAGGGCCGCAAGCCCTAGAGACCATAACTCCAAATCCATCTAAACCTTGAAGCCTCAAACCCGAACCCGCAAAGCCTTAAATACTCTGGGGTGGAAAAGTCCACAAACATGTAAGATTAGGAAAAGCTGTCAGCATCCCTATACAGGGTGGTTGCAGAAACACGAGGGTTGGCTCGGGAAGATTGCGTCTGGGATTGGGAATGGCAGTGTGGTAGTCGTGGCAATATTGGTTTGGTAACACTGGTGGTGGTGGTAGTGGTAGTGGTGGTGTGTGGCGTTGTGGTGGTGGTGGTGATGGTGGTGGTGGTGGTGGTGGCGGTGGTGGTGGTGGTGGTGGCGGTGGTGGTGGTGGCGGTGGTGGTGGTGGTGGCGTGGTGGCGTGGTGGTGGTGCTGGT
>CAJNDV010003225.1:47141-57461 GCA_905221635.1 Symbiodinium sp. CCMP2456
CTACTACTACTACTACTTCTGCTAGGGATTACTAGTGCCTTCTACTTCTATGACGACGACCACTACCACCACTTTCCTCCTAAGCCCAGCCCCAAGGATGGCTTGGAACGTAAGCATTCATTGCTGTTACGTGCGCGGAGCAGTTCGGCGGCTCATGGCCGGTATGGAGTGTTGCAGTAATGGGAAGGGAGTGGGTGGTAACTTGTGTAACCTACTTAAGCCTCCGACGCTTTTTTGATCTGAAGCCTGAACCTTGTAACCTGGACGCTCAGTTTAAGGATAACTTACCCGCATTATTGGCCTCGGCTGCTGCTGCTTGTTGGAACATGGGTCTTCTTCCCGAGATGCGATGTTGGAAGGAGGAAAAAGCCTGTTGTCCTGGGGCTGTTGAAGTCAACTCTTTAGGCCTAGGCAGGGCTTAAGATTTCGGATTTGGGCCGTTTCAAGCAGGAGTTCGTTTTGTAGGGAGTGTGCACCTTCAGCAATAAACAAAGCGCTGTTGTCTGTGAGGCAGTGTGGTTTTAAGTGATCAGGCATGCCAGAACTCCAAACCCCGATCTGCCTTAAAGGGGACCCTTCTTAACCCTGCCCTACCTATGCTCTCTTCAAAGGGACCTTATTGAGAGGGTCCATATCCCCAAGGGTCCCTAAGGCCCCCGATGCCTACTCGTAACACCAATACCCTGGCACTGTGCTGATATCTAGGCGAGCCGCTTCTGCTTCGGCCAGGGGTCTGCAGTGCGCATGATAGTGACTTCGTCTTGCGGTTGGGGCTTCGGGTTTAGAGTGAAAGAGTTTAGACTCTTTGGGCGTGTGCCAGGGAAAGATGCACGTGCCACGATGAATGTCCCCGCTGGAAGCAAGTTCCTTCTCGAGGAGGCCCAAAGCTCTGAAGCCATGTTCAGCCCTTCGGGGAGGCAACCGAAACCCTACCTTACCTCAGCAGCAGAGTTGGTCCCTTAGGTAACGATTAACATGTTTGGGGGTACCATAACCCCTATATACTCCCAATGGGTCACCTTCAGCTCCCTTGCAATACTGGACAAGAAGGGTAAGCCCTGTTGACTCGATCCCGAAGAAAGCCTAGGCGCGTCTGGTGCTCGGCATACGACGAGCTTTACCGCAGCCCGGAACTCAGTTCAGGGGCCTAAATCATTACTTAAGTTTGTGCTTAGGGTTCCTTGTTATAACACTACTTCAAAGGAGCCCACAACGTTTTTCTAACTATTAAGGCCCCTACATGATGCGCACCGATACCCGGTCTGAGAAAGGGATGGGATACCGGTTAGAGAAGCATGTTGTATGAGCTGGGCTGATGGAACAAAGTGTGCTCGTTGGGAAAGTGGGTGAGGCCTGTTTCCGTTTTCTTCCTGCCGGAACCTTTTAAGCCGTCAAAATCTAAACCCTAAACCCTAAATCCAAAATTCATCTCTCAGGCCGCTTGGCCGTCAAGAACTTGCTGAAGGGCACTGGAGGCAGCTGGCGGCTCGAAGAGGGTTTGCAGTTTCAGGATTTATAAGTTTATAAGCTGAAGGTTAGGGTTCAAGGGTTTACAGCTTTTGTAAGGTGGCTTTAGGGTTTGAGGTTTTGGGTTCAGGGTTAAGGGTGTGTAGGGCCTATAGGGTTTGTAAGGTTAGTGGCTTCAAGGTTCGATTAGGGTTAATATTATTATATACAATAAAATTAAAAAATATAATGGTTATTAATCCAACCAAATGAGAATTATGTACTAATATATAATATATGATTGGTGTAGGGGTTTTATTTTTTAAGGCTGGGCTCCGAAGAGGAGAACTCAGTGCAGTCACCACTAAGTAGGAGTTGCAGGCAGGATTTCAGAACCCTAAACCCTAAACCCTAAACCCTAAACCGGTGTTTCTTTGAGGCGGGGGACTCCTTGGGGCGAAGCGTCCGTCGACTTTTTTTGGATTGACAGAGTTGCCTATTTTCCGTCTCTCCTCCATAGGTGTTAGGAAGTTTAGGGTTTAAGGGTTTAGGGTTTTAAATGTTCCTTCAAGGGGATCTGTAAGGGATCTAGGAGGGGTTTAGGGCTTTTGGGCCATGAGTTCTATGGTTGATATCGAGTTTGGATGTCCATCGTAGCTCAGGGACGCACGAGTCGACTGCGGTACCTGGACCTTGAATGCCCCAGGGCCGAACAGAGCAAGCCGCGGTTTGTCGTGACTTGTACCGTGGCACGGGCGCCATCTCATTCTGACACCAAGAGAAATTTAACAGTTAACCACGTGAGACTTGCACACACGTACATGTGTGTCTTTGCATAGGTATGTATATGTATATATATATATATATACATATAAATATATGTACGTATGTATGTATATACACACAAGTATGGTGTATGTGTATACACACACACGCAGTCACCCACACCTACTCGTACACACAAACACCCGCATGCATACGTTTCAGTGCTCGCTGAACCCCAAACCCTAAACCCTAAAACCTAACCCTGAACCCCAAGCCCTAAGCCCTTAACCCTAACCCTAAACCCCAAGCCGTAAGGCCTAAACCCTATAAGCCCTAAATCCTAAACCCTAACCCTAAACCCTAAATCCTAAACCCCAAACCCTAACCCTAAATCCTAAACCCTAAACCCTAAACCCTAAACTGAATCCCAGAAGCTCGGGCCGCCAGGTGCCTGGTGCAGCGTGGATGTGGAGTCTGGCGCGGGACCTTGTGGGGGTTTAGGGTTTAGGGTTTAGGGTACGGTTTAGGGTTTAGGGTTTAGGGTGGGTTTAGGGTTTAGGGTACCCTTCAACCCGAAACTCCCTAAATCCTAAATGTCTTAGTACCTGTGGCCCAAAAAACCTACTTTTTTAAGAACTTTATATATAGAAACCATAGTAGGGAACCCTAAAAAGGTAGGTTTTCTCGGCTACAGGTAGGGTTTAGGGTTCAGGGTTTAGGGTTTAGGGTGTATCGCTGCAGACCTTGTCAGGCTTCGTCCGAGTGCGGGTGTGAAAGAAATCCTAAATGACCCGAAACCCGAAAGCCCAAACCCTAAAAATCGAGGGCTTCGACGTTTCGGGTTTAGTTTGTTTGTTGATGGTTTATGTATCAACTCTTAAAGGGCCAGGGGAGAAATTTCAGGTTCAAGAGCCTAGCTTAAGAGCTCAGATTTTTGAAAGGGCTGTTTAGTGTTTGGGGAATTTGGGGCGTACTTTCATCTCTATAGCCTTCGTTCATTGGAGCCCCTCCGAGTTTTCTATGAGGGTTCATGTGAGGGCCGTACGAAGACCTGGCATGGTAGGCACTAAACCAAACCTTTAGACCCCTACGGTACAACCCCCCCCCCCCAGAACTAGCTTGAACCTAAACCCTGAACCCTAAACCCTAAACACTGAAGGCTGGTGTGTTTTAAAAAAATTAGGACGTGTTTGGCCTGGGGATTTAAGGGTTCCGACCTTCGGGAGTCTGGAAGATCAGTGGCTTCATGTAGGGGCCTTAAGAATTAGAATAGGGTTTTGGGGGTTCCTTATTATAACTGTAGTAACTACAGTATAATTTACCCCAAAGCCTATTCTAATTGTTAAGGCTAGGGGCCTTTATGTTAGGGCTACTTGCTTAGCTTGGCTGGAGGTTTGCCTAAGCCCCACCTGAACCCTAAAGAGTATGTTCCAACTGGGCCGGACCCTATGTTGCACATGCAACGCAAGGGTTTGAGTGCTTAGGGAAAGCTTTGAAAGGTTGGTTGTGTGCATACGTATGGACAGTAGATCCTGATATTTGGTAACAAGCCTGCACGAGCTGAGAATGAGGAGCTGAAAGCAAATGAGCAAGAGACTACCCCCGAACGCCTGCAATCGCATTCACTTACAGGCTTTATCCAGTGCTTGCTACATAGTCCTTGGTGAAGTTGCTCAGAAGAAACCCTTGCGTACTGTCTAGAGACTAGAGGTCTAGGCTCTAGGTACTTCTGGCCCTCTTAAGAGGGACCTTATTGAGAGGGTCGCTATCTCCAAGGGTCCCCCTCATCCTATAACTCCCAATAAAAACATCCCACAAGAAACTCCGAGGCCAGGACCCAGAGAACCCAATACCCTTTAATTACGGAATGTACCTTAAATTTTAGGGGCCTTAATATTATGACTTAAGGTCTAATCTTTAATTAAGGCATATACCTTAAATTATAGGGGCCTTAATGTTATGATTGAAGGTCTATTCTTTAATTAAAGGGCTTTGGGCTCTCTGGGGAATCTAAATGCCGTCCCTAAACCCTTAACCCTGTACCCTAACCCCTGCACCCTAAACCCTAAACCCTACACCCTAAACCCTAAATCCTACACCCTAAACCCTACACCCTAAACCCTATAAGCCCTACACCCTAAACCCTACACATGTTGCGCTCTGGCCTTCCCACCGCAGAACCGCGAGCTTCGAACCCGCTAGGCCTTGAGAGCTGAAGGTATTGAAGGCGCCTTATAGAACACTTAAAGTCCCTTCTTCAAGGGATCGATAGGGTTCCCTAAGCTCTACACCCTAAACCCTAAAACCCTAAATCCCGAAACCTAAACCCCTAAACCCGAAACCCTAAACCCCAAAACCCTAAAGCAATAAACCCTAAACCAAATCCGAAGCCATGGCCGCCGCTGCTTCGAGTACTTGGGCGCCGCGGGCGGCTGCTGCGGCAGAGGCTAAGGGTTCAGGTTTTTAGGGTTTGGAGGGCTTGTAGGGTTTAATATAGGGGCCTGAATTGATCACCTAAACCATTTTTGGGGCGGTTTTTTTTATAGTATGACGGGCCCCAGAACCCTATTCGAATGATTAAGGCCCCTATTCTAGGTTAGTTGGCTGGATTTTGCATTTTGGTGTTAGGGTTCACAGGGCTTAAGGCTTTCAGGGTTTCAGCTAAAGGAGTTGTAATGCTGGTCCTAAGGACTCGTCATTAAGGTTTTGGTGTGATATACCCCAAAGCTCTATTCTAATCATTAAGGCCCCTGTAAGATGGGGATTGTAAAGATTCAGGGATCCCATTCCGAGGTGTAAGAGGGATCTTGCGATACGGGCCAGGCCATTGGGTTTGTAAATTTAGGAAAGCTTGTTTGTAGGTGTTTTAAGAGGTTAACGGTTGAGAGTCAATCTCCCTTGTGGGAACGTTCCTGTGGTAAGGCTACTAGGACGTAGGAGCCTTGCGGCAGCTGTTATTGTAGGGTGTTTTGCTTGAGGCTCAGGGTGTAAGGTTGAGGCAGGGCGGGATCGTGGTTTCATGGGTGCCCAGTAGTTCTGGGTTCTGGAGTACCATACTTGAATATTTTTTGGCGACCTGTTCCTTAAGGGAACCATTATGAAATAGAAGTCTACACTTTTTTCTCCCTGGCTACTTCAAAGTCTAGAGTTCACACTTTGTATATTTACATGTTACCGGCGGGCTTTTCAGGACCCATCTCCCCGAAATAGCCATAAGGCTCTGGCGCCCTAGGCCCGAAATATGAGGCTTGGTGGCATCGCGGTACATGCAGATGAGTTCCCAAGGGTCCTTCCTTTTAAGACGAACTTCATCGAACTTCAACGCAATCCTTATCGGTCTTTAGATGGTAGAAAAAGGTGTTTGCGACTAAAGTGGTGTAGGCAAGTCGTATAACAAGATGGTTTTAGAGGAGTGTTTGAAGGTGACTATAATTTCACTAACAAGCTTTGGTGACGCTGGTGGTTTCGGATCTACTAATATGATTACTTCCGCTTCAGCGGGTTTCGGGGTTGAGATCTATTGTGTTGGTAAGATTGCACGCCATAATGTGTCCCAGGAATGCTTCGCGTGTCGATTTCCAGAGATGGAAGCCTGAAGAACCCTCCCTAAACCCTAAACCTAAACCCTTTTTGAAACCGGACCCTAAACCCTAAACCCTGAAACCCTAAACCCTAAACCCTAAACCCTAAGCCCTGAAACCCTAAGCCCTAAACCCTCTAAAACCTAAACTCAGGTGCAGTGGCAGCACTTTCTGGATCTCTGCGGGCTACTCGCTCGGGTTGGCCTCAATCTGATCCCAGGGATCTTAGCTTTGGGGCTGTGGGTTTAGGGTTGATATAGGGGCCTTACACGAATTACCTATACTATTTTGGGGGCTCCTTATTATCGTTATAGCATAATATACCCCAAAGCCCCATTCGAATGATTAAGGCCCCTAAACCCTAAACCCTTAAAGGGGCCCCAAAACCCTATTCTAACTATTAAAGCCCCTACATTAAAGGGTTTAGGTAAACCTCCGTGCGCTCAGACTTTCAAGCGCTTGAGCAGATCTCCTGATGCAAAACGGTTTTAGGGGTTCAGGGTCGAGGCTTCCCAGAGAGCCCAATACTCCTTGATGAAGGAATATACCTTAAACCATAATATTAAGGCCCCTATAATTTAAGGTGTGTTCCTTAATAAGGGGGTATTGGGTTCTCTGGGTTTAGGGTTTAGGGGTTAAGAGTCCTGGATGCAAAGAAAAGGGTTTTGGATGCACTTCGGAGAGACCTCGTTCAAAAAGGGACGATCGCCAGCAAGGCCTTAAATCCCAAAATCCCTAAGCCCGCTGTGAGGCATCATCTCCCCAGAGACTCCAATATTCCTTAATTAAGGAATATTCCTTAGTTTATAGTAGGATTTTAATATGAGTTAAGGTATTTTTTTTTTAAGAAATTGGATGGAAAAAAGGAAAATTCCTTAAATTATAGTAGGATCCTTAAAGGTATATTCCCTAATTAAGGGATATTGGAGTCTCTGGGTCTTTCTCGGACTGAAACGCACGACCCAACATCATTAGGTTCAGAGGCAAGGGTAAGGGCGGTAATCCGATAGATAGTGTGTGTACCTCCCTATCTTGTTTTCGGCTCAAGAAGTGTGTCACCCCTTCACACTGATTCTTGTTTCGTATCGAACCCTCCATATCCCAAGCTCGGACGATTCTGAAATGGCTCCACTTGCTGCTGCTTTGACCGTGGTTGCAGTGGCAGCCACAGCGGCTACCCCGACTTTGGACATCAATCTGGACGCCGTCCCCGAGGCCTAAACCCTCAACTCTCCAGCCTAAGACCATGGAGGAAAACCCAAAACCCTAGACACAAAACCCTTACAAACCCTAAACCTCAATGGGCCCTCAACCCCTATAAACTCAACCCCCGTAATATAGGGGCCTCAAAAATTACCTAAACTATTTTTGGGGTTCCTAGTTATAATTATAACATACGGGGCCCCAAAACCCTATTCTAATTATGAAAGCCCCTATATTGGAGTTGTGTAATCCCTTTCACTTGGTTCAAGGCCTCGATCAGCAATTGAAACGATCCCTCCACCAGGCGCGCTGGGGAAACGTCACCAAGCACTTCACTAAGGAGATCAGGCCGCTGTGGCGAGGCTCTCGTTTTAAGGAACCTTTTTGAGAAGAGCTTGGGGCTTTGAGGGTTCAGGCTGCCTAGAGGGTGCCTTTAAGGCCTTTAAGGCTTCAATTGGTTTCAGGGCGTGGTCTCGATTCTAGCTTTCCAATAAGATGATGAAAAGCATCCACGCCGTAAAGTTGGTTGGCCCGCCGCAAAGGACCTGCAATGCAGACTATCGCTGGCCTTTCGTTTCAGCGTAGTCTTGTCGCTATGCAAGTAGACATGTTTTCAGCATCATCTAGCGCTTTAGAGGGGATCGAAACTTGCAAACACCTAAACCCTGAAGCTTGCTATCCCAAAGAAGCCACAGACCTTACACCCCAAACCCCGCAAGACGCGCAAACTGTGTGAAAGGCCGTTGCACTTTGAAAACAACCCTATAATTAAAATGGCTTCCACGAGCAGCCCAGGCTGGATCATTGGACCGAGGCCCTTGAAAAGGCACTGACGCCGGAGGAGCGACTTGATTGGGTCATCACGCTCAAGGCTGCTGAAGCGGAGTTCACTGACTACTTCCGGGAGTTGTACGGAATCGTCGGATGGTTTATGAGGCCCTTTGTGTTTTTTTTTGTTTGGCTTGAGCGTCCTGCTATTAAACTCTATGTCCCTCAACCTTTAAATCCTAAACCCCAAACTCTGTAAACCCGGAGCCTAAAATCTATATCCCTAAACCTTTAATAAACCCTAAACCCTAAGCTCTGTAAACCCGGAACCTAAAGAAAAGACTCCTCGGCCAGGCCAGAGGATGATCCGAACTTTCTCCTCAACCAGCTCCTGCTGTTCAATGCCATCTATGAGCTCCCTACTAGCTGAGTTTGCTTAGGGTTTAGGCTTCCTTTACAGGGATCTATAAGACTTCCTTGAAATGGAGCTGAGTTGGCAAAAGTTTAACTATTTTGGTGCAGAGTGGCCCTTTTGAGAACTGAAAGTTGAACGGTTTTCTGGGCCCATGAACCTATAACCTTTACCTGGCCCACCCTAAACCCTGAACCCTAAACCATAAACCCTGACACCCGAAGCCCTGTGTGAAACCCCCCGGAGCGCTAAGGCTCGGTGCCCCAGATACGAGCATCGGGGGCTGCTCGGGCCTGTTGATGGCCGATTCAGACGGAAGGGTCTTCCACGGACGCAACATGGACTATGTCTTCCAGTTACTTACTAGAAGTACGTGCTATAAGGGTTCGATAAGGGTTTGGGGTTAAGGGTCTCCCTCTGGGCGGCCCTTTTTACTTATTTTTTCTGGTCTTTGCTTGATTACAAAAAAAACTAACTTAATACCAAAAGGGATCCTTTTCTGATTCTTAGATTATCGGGGCTCCTAGGTTTAGGATGCCAGATGGTCGAATCTTCGACCTCCCGGATGTCACCTTCACAGCGACTAGGCAGGCCTTTGGGGACATTTTGTATTTCCCCTTTAGGGATTATAGGGTTTGTGAAAAAGGGTTTAGGCTTTAGGGATCTCGTGTTGCGGATGTTTGCAAGGGGCTTCACAGGGCCAGCCTAGGCGAGATATTGGAAGGATGGCAAAGTGTTGATGCTGGCTCCATCATTCCTAGGGTGGGTTGGCATCCACACGGGCATGCGCATGGACGGCTGGACATTTGAGCAGAACATGCGTTATCCCCTAGACCGGGCTAAAAGCCTACAAGCTTTGAAGGCTGGGAACCTCCGGGCGCAGTAGCAACCTTTTGCTCTGTCTCTGGAAACTCATGTTTCGTGTTTCCTTCACACCGCTGAGTATATCCTACCCTGAAGCCTAAACCCCCAAGCCCGCAACCCCCATAATTACCCCAAAACTCTCCCAGTATTGCTGAGATTCTGGGGCACCTAGGAAGGGAGATCTCTATGGTTGGAGGGTGAGAGAGATCATGGAGACCAACCCGACGTTTCAGGGCGCCCTGACGAGCCTCACGAACACAAGGGTTATGGCACCCATGTACTTCATCCTCTCTGGCAAGGGCAGGTATGAGGGCGCAGTCATTACCAAGGATCTCGGCGACGAGCAATTGGCAGACACTCCACAGGTCAGGCAGTTGAATGAGTTTGGCACGTGGTATCTTCTGCAGACCAACGACGACGTCAATAAGTTGCCGGGGGATTCGCGACGACCCACAACGAAGCTGATGCTTGCCTCTGTGAACCAGACTCAGGTGGACCAAGCCTTCGTTTGGAAGCTCATCCGTAGCCAAACACTCGTGGTCCCCGAGACGGTGTTTACCTGGGTTGCCGACTCCTCGACTGGCTACAGCGAGGTGATCACGAGAAACTTGATTGCAAATCTTCAACACTGGGCCTCAAGCTCTCGCATCATTCTAAGCCCTAAGCCGTGAACCGTTCGCAAAGTTTCAATGCAAGTTTCAATGCGACTTTCTTTGAGTAGAAAAGAAGTAAGGAAATGAGGCGGATGCAGCCTCACACTTGCAGCTTGCTGCTGCACCAGCAGGTCCCAAGCGAGTGGCGGGACAGAAGATCGGCCACACCAAATGGGCGCGGAAAGCGCTGCTGGCATCCGAGAGCAGCTTCTTTTGATGTTCTTAATTCCTTTCGTTAACCACGTCCATCAACTGCGTGATAGGCGTGGTGCAGATGTTTCGGACTTGCGAGCCTGCGATGCAAAAAAAACATATGTTCAAAGAGTAATCGGAATACTTTGTGTAGTCCCCAAGCCCAACACCCTATTCCGATTATTCAGGCCCCTGCATCAGAAATTTCGTTGAAGCTCAAGGAGTCGGTTTAAAGCGGCGCCCCGTAGCCGAAGGAAGACGGGTTTTCGATTTTCCGTTGTTTCGGGCAGTCACATGCCGCAATGCACCGCTGTGGCTGCCACTGCTGCTACTCCTATGTACGGCTACTGCCATAGTACTGCTACTCCGACTCCTCCTCCTACTCCCACTACGACCTCCGCCTCCTGCTCCTACTGCTACTGCAGCTGCTACTGCT
>CAJNDV010003225.1:75157-85926 GCA_905221635.1 Symbiodinium sp. CCMP2456
ATGTATGAATGTATGTATGTATGTGTATGAATATGTATGTCTATCTCTATATATATATATACAGGTATATGTACATGTAATGTAAAATTTGGCAATATATATATATATGTATATATACATACATACATACATACATACATATATATATATATACTATATGTAGTTGCCAGTTGTTTATATGCATAACTTCGATATGCTATCGTACGTGTTCCTTCCCCACCCAGGTTGGCCTCGCATGGCGGGCCACGCCCGACGGCACCATGGTGGGTCTTCGCATCGACTTCGCCGGGGGCGAACTCAGGGTTCGAACGCCAAGCTGAGCCAGGAAGCCCTGCGAAGAGGAGAAAAGGAAGTTCGGTAACTGTAGGGTTTACGAGGGTTTAGGGTTTAGGGTTTAGGGGGGTTTAGGGCTCTGGGGCTCTGGGGGTTTATGGGTTTAGGGTTTAGGGTTTGGGGGCTTAAGGTCGAGGGTTTTGGGTTTAATGGTGGCAGAGTCCGGGGTCCTGGGCTCAGTGGGGTGCTGGCATTCACTAAGTCCAGATGCAAAACAAAAGGGTTAAATGGTTGTAGCACATAGGGTTGAGGGTTGAGCTACATGGCGACTGAGTGCTCTGGAGAGAGAGAGAGAGAGAGAGAGAGAGGGAGAAGAGAGAGCGAGCGAGCGAGCCAGCGAGGGAGAAAGAGAAAGGGAAAGAGAGAGCTATATGGGATTGTTACGGCATTGTACAGCATTCGTGCAGGCTTCAGCGACAGTGGCACCCATGACCAGGGGGCTACTGCTGTTGCTGGTGTTACTTCTACTACCGGCCCCGCAGGGCGACATACATATCATGTCCTGATATTATAAAGTAGGGTTTAGGGTTACGGCGACGGGTTAAAGAGCGTCAGGAATCCCGGCTGTCGCGGCTCTGAATAGCACAACTTGCCTGCACCTCTCTGATTTGGAAACAGGTGAGGGTTTGAACGGTTTCTAGACTGCAAGCCGGGCTCCTTAAAGGGCTCTATGAGGGTCAAGTCTAGTAAGTATGACAGCCTTTATGCTTGAAAGAGGGGTTTGCGGCATACTGTATTTACATAATAATTGCAATGCGGAGGCTTAAAGACCCCATTCTGATTATGAAGGCTCCTGTATTACCCTAAACTCTGAACCCCAAAACTCCTAAACTCTAAACCCTGAACCCTAAACCCCTAAACTCTAAACCCCTAAATCCTAAACCCCAGGCCCTGAACCCTAAACCCAAATATTATACGTTGTTTGGAGGGTCGCCATGCGGGTTTGCCAGCGGTTTAGGGCTCAGGAGTCTCGGGGCTATCAGACCCCTCAAGAAAACGGTGCCATCATAGGGTTCACTAGTATAGGGGCCTTTGATAATCTAGTTTGGGGGGTCTCCTTATGAGAATTATAGCAGAATTTGCCCCAAAACCCTGTTCTGTTTATGCAGGCCCCTACGTTAGTCTGGTTTAGGGCTGAGGTTGTGGGTTTACCATGTTAGGGATCATTAATATGACTCGGTTAAAGTGGGTTTATTGGTGGTTCGGGCAAGGGTTACTTGTAGGGGTTTAGTGCAGGGTTTCGGGGTGTCGGAGTTCTGGGGTTCAGACACCTCGTCATCTTTTAACTGAAGGGTATTCTTTGTCACTTCAGCCAAATAAACCTGTATCCGCTAACTGACACGAACCACACTGAGGCCTCAGCAACCCGAGATTAGGCACCACGAATACTCAAGACCACCTCGGCACCCGATTACGAACCCTAAACCCAACGGCTCCCGAGAGGCTTTGGGGTTTGGGGAGGGCTTGGGCTAAGGCCGCTATGGGACCTTAGACCTTGTGACTGGGAGCCAGCCCACAGCAAGAGCCTTAGGGTAAGCTGGCCTTTCGACCGCTCAACATAAACCCGCAATCCGAAACGCTTCTACAAAACCTTCTATCTAGCTTCAGAGGTAGCCTTCATCTTCAACCTAAGCTCCCTATCTACCGACATCCTCATAAGTAAAATCCTCAAGCCCAAAATGCCTACAAGCTTGAGCCCTCTAAGCTCTAAACCTCTAAAGCCTCAACCCTGAACTCAAGTCCAGAAGCTAGCGTACCGAAAACTTGGTACACACAAGGCCACATCGTGGAAATGTCGCCGCACATGGAAGCCTTTGTGGGTTCCGGCCTCGAGATTTTGTGGTTTGGTGTAGATTTGTTTAGGGTTTAGGGCTAGGATTGCCATTCAGGCGATTGCACAAGTCCTGATGCAAAAAGGGCTAGGATTGCGCTTTTTCTTTTCTGGTGTTTGTTTAATCGGGGTTTTCATTTCTGTTGGAGATTGACGTATGGCTCATGCAGCAGCAGCGGCGGCAAAAGTAGCAGCAGGAGGAGGAGTACGAGCAGGAGTAGTAGTAGGCAGCAGCAGGAGCAGGACTGGGTGGGAGTGGGAGTGGGAGCAGGAGCAGACGGCGGCGACGACGACCTCTTTTGATGGGCAGTTGCCCCTCAACCCTAAACCCTAAACCCACTAACAACCTAAACACGACAAGACCAGAGCCTCCAGCCAAGGCTTCGTCGCTTGACTGCGCAGCGCTGTGCAGCAGTGTAGCCCATGCCCTTAAAGCCTAGGCCGATAGTAGACCAGAGCCTGAATGCATAGCCCACAAACTAGAACCCTACAAACCCCGCAGCTTGCGTAATTACTGCCCCCACCCTTTAACAGCTGGATGATCTAGTATACTTGTACATGTTTATATATATATAATATAATATATCTAATAAAGCCCTTGACTTACTACCCAACATACTTCTAGAATTCCATAAACGTTCAAAGTTCTGCCCGAAGCCTAGCTCAGGTCCAATCAAGGAGAACGCGGCTCTCACTGAGCCCTGGCCTCAGCTCCTACCGCACTTCAACTTCATCTTAGTTATCCGGATTGAGGGTATAGGGTTTAGGGTTTACAGTATAGGGTTTAGGGTGTAGGGTTACTTCCCAGATGCAATAATCTGGAAATGCTGCTTCCCAGCTGATTGGCAGAGTCTGGGTTCAAAAAAAGGGTTTAGGGTTGGGGTTTGGAGTCCCAAGGATTGAGAGTAAGAGCGTTTAGGGTTTTAGTTTGGGTCGATCATGTAAGGCTTGAACTTCTTGGGCGCCCGGTCTTCAAAGAAGAGAGTCATTGGTTTGCAGGCTAATAATCCTAGTAGGGCCCCTCAGTTCCGAAGATCAACTGCTCCTTATCGTTCCTACATCATGCGACTACCGTGTGGCCCAAAACCCTGTTGGAATTATTAAGTTATTATTAAGGCCGCGCAACGCCCAAAAGCAGGGGTTCAAGCAGTGGCTCGTACTGGTACTATTCCTTAGGGTTCCTTATCGTTTACACCATTAATAAACCCCAAAACCTTGTTGTAGGTATTAAGGCCCCTAAACTATATTACGCGGTGTAGGGCCAGACTCGGATTCCCTGAGCAATCAGCGCGACGTGCACATCCCTCGCAGGGTTCCTTTCCCAGAAATGCCACAATGCTTTTACGTTCAGAACTGTTTTACAAGGGTTTTCTCCAAACAACCCTAAACCCTGAACCCTGAACCCTAAACCCTAAACCAACAACTTGTAGCTTCTTTGTGTTCTTCCAACCTTTGGCTGCTCTGGAGTTGTGAGCCTGTCACTCTCCCCGGTAGTTCGGGAAATAAGCTAGCCATCCATCCGAAGAGATGTATAGGCTTCGCAGGTTTTAGGGTTTTGAAATGCCAAAACCGTGATCCCTAAACATGCCTAAGACTTGAACAATGCAGAAATGCTGATTGCTTTCCGGAGGACATAGATGACACGCTGGGGACTCTTTCGCACAAGTGTGTCCCTAAGCACCCTATCGCACCCGAAATGCCCCAAGCCCTACTTTCGTGGAGACGGATTTGGAGGGTCTGTCTGTCAGGACTGACGCGCTTCGAGTTCTTTCTGATAGCCAACATGATGCTTCAGGGTGTACTATAGGGTACTATTTTGGGGGTTCCTTCTTAAGTATAGTAGAATATACCCCAACAACCCCATTCTAATTATTAAAGCCCCCGCATTAGGATTCTAAAACAGAGTGACTGTATTTTTGTTGGCCCTTTTGTGAAAGTTCCAAGTTCCCCTAAACCCGAAATCCTCATAATCCAGGCTTTGGGTTTAGGGTTCAGGGTTTTGAAAGCTTGTTGCAAAGAAAATAAAGGGTTTAGGGTTTAGGGTTTAGGGTTTAGGGTTTGGGGGGGTTCAGTGTTTAGGGTTTAGGGGGGTTCAGGGTTTAGGATTTGGGGGGGTTCAGTGTTTACGGTTTAGGGGGATTCAGGGTTTAGGGTGAGGAGATCATGAGTCAGAGTCCTTAGTAGAGTAGGTAACCTTTAAGATTCTTGGGGTAGTGTGATCCTTACATAAAACGGTTAAGCTGTGCTGCCCTAGGATAGGAAGGCCAAGGCTACGTGGGTGCGGAGTTAAAGGTTCTTGTCTGCACATCCGACGACCTGGGTCAAGGCGTTTGGTTCTGTAGGCATGGGGCCTTCAATGGGCTTCTATGGGGGTTTGCAAGGTGCATTTTTGGCACGAGACGGGGCGGAGGAGTGGTACGGGTTCTTTCATACCTCCCCTTGATTTATGGATTTTGGGCTCTCTGGGATGTGGGCACCCTGGTAAGGCTTCCACGGTAGGACAACTCTCCATTCTACGCCACGCGCCCAATCAACACTCCCGAGCCGCACCCCAGACCTAACATGTCGTCAATGCATTTCTAAGGGGTGAGGGCTTAGGTTCAGTAAGGGTCCCGAAAATATTAATCATCCTTTTCTTAGGCATTTGCGCGAGGGCATTCCTAAAGTTCCCCACCCTTGGACCCTAATTCCTAAAACCCACGGTCCGTGGCCATGGATTCGGATGTTGACATGTCTGTCGGTTCGGGCGCGGCGTGCGAAGAGGAAGAGCAAGAAAGGTGGTTTGCCTGTTCCGGCTGTGAGCCTCAGCTGTAGTAGGCTTACAGAGTCTAAACTTTCTTAAGTTGGTTACGTGTAGACAAACAGACAAATTTTCGAATTTGCATACAGATTAATTCAGATTAAGATATATATATACACATAATGCTTTTACCCAGTGAAGCATGTGTGTACATAGGTAAGCACCCACATTAACGTTGGTGCTTACCTATGTATACATATGCTTCACTGGTTGACGTAAACGTTTGACGACATCGCAAACCCGTTCAGCCTAGCAAACTTTGCGCCGTATGCACGTATCTGTGAAAAAGATGCACAGAAAAAACAAGTTTCGTGTGTGTGCGTGAACTACTCTAAACCCTAAGCCCCAACCCCTAAATAATTTTCTTGGCAACTGAGCATGGCAACTAAGGATCGCATGGTGACCTCTCTCATTCGACGGGGGCACCCGCACCCGGAGAAGCACCACTATTACGCATACGCGCACTGCTGTCTAAGCTGCGAAGAAGGGCAGGGAGCTTAGTGCTTCTTTAGGGTATCAGGTTGAGCCTTTTGTCTAAAGCACAGTATTCATGCATGATATTTCGCAAAGGGAGACCGGCGGCTAAACAGAAGACCTCAATCTTATATCGTGTATGGGGGGGGGGGGGGGGTACTTGTTAAAAAACCAAGGCAAGGACATTCACAAGACGAGTGGGCGTGTGCCAGCGTGCCCGGCTCGCTGTTCCGAAAGATCAAGCTGCTGGGTGTTCCAGGAGTCAGTTTTAGTTTTTTTGTTATAGTGAAACCCGCGGGTTTATTCAACACATCATTCTGGCTTAGCCGCTACGCGCACCCGCCTCGGCCCAGCCCTCAGTTTGTTTGGGGGTTGTAGCAGTCGTAGGGTTTGGGGACCCCGCAGCAGCAGCCGCAGCAACACCATCAACAACGACAACAACAACAACAGCAGCAGCAGCAACAACAACAACAGTAACAACCGCAACAGCACCACCACCACCACCACCACCACCACCACCAACAACAACAACAACAACAACAGCAAGAGCAAGAGTAACAGCAACAACACCAACAACAACAATAACGAGAACAATAACAATAACAGTAGCAATAATGCGGACAATAACCATAACAATAACAAGAACAATAACAATAAAGATAACAACACCAATAATAACAACAATAACGACAGCAACAACAACAACAACAACAACAACACCAACACCAAGAACAATAACAATAACAATAACAATAATAATAATTATATTAATAATACTACTAATACCAATAATCGCAACAACAACAACAACAACTACTACTACTACTACTACTACTACTACTACAGCAACAGCAACAACAACGACAGCGACAGTGCCAGCGACAGCGACAGCGACAGCGACGGCGACAGCAACATCAACAGCAACAGCAACAGCAACACCAACAGCAGCTGCAGCTGCAGCTGCAGCTGCAACAGCACCACCACCACCACCGCCGCCACCACCAACAACAACAACAACAACAGCAGCGATAATCACGACCATGAGGGTAGGAGTAAGAAAGCCAATGTGGGAACCCTGTCATGACATACATCCGCTCTTTGTCTGTCCTTGCCATATCATGGGAGGAATAAAGGCAAGAGCCCCTTGTGTTTTGAAGAGTGTAGGGTTTAGGGTGAAGGGGCTTCATGGTATTTTGAAGGGTGTTAGAAAGGTTTTTGAAGGGCTTTGAAGGGTTTTGGCATGGTTTCATGGTATTCTGAAGCGATTTAGAAGGTTTTGAACATTGTAGAAAGGTAGTTTCAGGGCTCCAAGGGTTTAAGAGGCCTGGAAGTGCTTTGGGGAATCCCAGATTTCCGGTGACTTTCGGGTCCTTTCCTTTTTTGGAAGCCGGCGGGGGAGGTCCGGTGGGGATCCAGACTTTGCAGAATTCGAGCCGATTTGGGCGGGTCGGTACAGAGAAAACATTTCTCAAAACAAAGGCGCTGCTCACAAAAAGTCTGCTCTACGCCGAAGCCACGGCGGGTTTTTGTGTCGAAACGACTGACCGTTCTCTGTAGTCGAAGAAGCAACTTTTCTCAGATTCTTGGAGCCTGTTCGAGGGTTTGTGATCTTTGAGACTTAAGGGTCTATTTAGCTTCGGGGTTTGGGGTGCTAGACCGTCTATGAATTCTGCTGTATAGTGCTAGTCTATCATGAACCTTAAGAGTGTGATAATGTACGATCTGGAAGTAAGGTTTGGTTCGCGAGAGCAGCATTACCTGCTGCACAACCCTGGCGGTCTGACGCCTCTTCCTGTTCTACTGTTTCTGCACGGCGCGCACACGTACATCTACCCAGAGACCTTATGGTGGGACATTGAGAAGCTCTTAGAACACAACCACACCGCTCGTGAGGAGTTCATTGTCATCGCACCGTTCGGATCGGTTGGAGAGCCTGTAGTTCATCCTTCTGAGTGGCTGAAAAGGAATCGCTTCCAGATCGAGGAGCCCTACGTAAAGTGTGTCTGGGCTCCAGTTGAGCCGGAATGAATGTGGCTTTCATGTATCCGCAATATCTGAGACGAGAATTTCGTTAGTTCCTTGGACCCTTATAAAACCCTGCAGGACCTTATAAACCCTGCGCTATTAGTCAGCGTTCCAACCCCCAACCCAGGTTTTGCTGTCGAGATCCTTTGGGAGTTCTTCCTTGCGGCTCTGGACGATCTGGGAAGCAGCGCAGATCTCGCCCGGTTGCACGTCACGGGCCACTGGGTTGTTACAGAAACCTTTTCGGAAGTTGGTGATAGCAGCAAGAAGCGAGATCAGTTGAAGAATGTGCGGCATGAGTCGGTCGTGCAATGAGCGAGCGCCCGAGTGAGTGAATAAATGAATGAATGAATGAATGAACGAATGCATGGATGGATGGATGGATGGATGGATGGATGGATGGATGGATGGCATGAATGAAAGCATGAATGAATGAATGAATGAATGAATGAATGAATGAATGAAGGAGGGGGGGAGGGAGGGAGGGAGGGAGGGAGGGAGGGAGGGAAATAGATATGATGTTGTATGTTATGTTGGGTCACACTTTCGATTGCTCTGTTTTTGCTGTTCGCTGATTTCGGCGTTGTCTTGGTATCCCTTGAAACCGTGTCCAATGTCATTACCACGACAAAATGCGGTTTCTAGCGCCGTATACGAACCCCCGAAAGCAAAGCATTCAATGCCATATGCCAACACCGAAAAACCGCATCCAAAGTCATAGCTGCGAAAACCGTAACCAACATAGTATGCACACCCCGGCAATCCGAAATCTTAGCCGCGAGCCAAGCATAATTCCAGAACACTGAGCGCCCAGAACGACCTGTACACCCTAAACCCTAAACCCTAAACCCTAAAGCCTTACAGCCCGACACTAAAGCAATTGTAAGCCCGATGTCCTATACTCTCTACAACCCTGAAATCCAAAAGCCCTAAAACCCCTGAGAATTGACAAGTCTAATGTAGGGGCTGAAATAATTAACAATACTACTTTATAGGGCTCCTTAAGAAAATTGTGGAATAATGGGCCCCCAAAAACCTTTTTCTAAGTATTAAGGCCCCGAAATTACCCCAAAGCCCTTCAAAGCCCTAAACCCTAACCCCTAAACCTTAAACCCGACACGCTAAAGGCTACAGCATGGGAGGACAAGCGACTTGGGGCCTCGCATTTCGCTACGGCTCACTCCTTGCCTCAGTGGTCGCCTTAGTTCGTGTTGCGGCACTTGAGTGGTTTCGTATTGGGTTTAGGGTTTAGGGTTTAGGGGTATGGGGTTGCATGGGCGCTGGCCGGCACCTCAGTCCGTGCTGAAAGGGTTTAGAGGTTGAGGGTTCATGGGACGGGAAGTTAGTTTTTAGGTGCCTAAGGTTTTGGGGTTTGGGGTTCAGAACACTTTGTGGAAAGTTGTTACTGTCTTTGAGCCGGTTAGTACAAGGGTTGCATTCGGTGCTATACATGTTGGATTCTGTGTGATATATTGTATACGGTGTCCACCTTGGTTCTTAACGATGCTGCAAGTTAGGGCGTCTGGGATTCTACATTTTCTAGTTTTCGCTTTTCAAAGGTTACTACAGGGGCCTTTAACAAACAGTCGATCCGCTAAGGCAGAAGGTTGGAGATATTTTTTTATCAGAAAAGATAGGTTTCTATGAACTAGTTAAATCGCTTTTTTAACTATCACAATTATCTTCGATGGAAGGTCATTTGTTTTGAGATAGCTTCAATAGTTAAAGTTCAGTCCCCGCCAAATCAAAACAAGAGTTAAAATGTGACTACAAACTGTGCCGTCAAAGTTAATTCGCCGAAAGGAGACTGCCATTGAAGCAGTTTCTAAACTGCTGTGGTTCCCGGCCGAAACTGCTTCCTATATTTCGGCGACATGAAGCATAATTTTGCTGTATACTTATGTACACATGTAAAGTGTGTTTGTTTATAGGGTGTGCGATATGTGCCTTGTTTGTTTTTTGTTTCGCGTGTGTGTTGTGTGTGTGCGTGCGCATGTGGATGTGTTTGTGTTTACGCTTTACAGAGTTTAGGGATTTACGGTTTGGGGGTTTTGGGGCTTTAGGCTTCAGGGTGTTGTGTGTGTGTGTGTTCCTCCGTCTCTCCGTCTCTACTGACAAAAACAGTGCCCACAACGAAGAGCAGTAGCAGTTTCGTTTTTGGCCCCTTAAAAACTGCTACCCAGAGTGAAGCAGTTCAGAAGCAGTTTAAAGGAAGTTTGGTGGAAACTTCCACTGGCATTAGCTTTATCGGCAAATTTTGCCGTCTCCCTTTCAATTTTGCGGCAAATGAACTAACTATTTTCTATGCCAACATTTTAGATATGAGCTACAAGGCAAAATTGTCCGAAGTCAAAAATTGCCGTTTATCTATTGCCCACTATTCTGTCCTAGCGGATCTACTGGGCAATTAGAATGTTGTACAACCAGGAACCTGAGGAAAACTATTGGCAATTGCAGGCGCCTACATTAGGGTGTCAGGCTGTCTGGTTTTGAGGTTTACGGGTTTTCCCTAATGGAGCCCCAACCCTAAACCCTAAACTAAACCCCCAAGGTTGCACCGATGGCTGCGTGCTGCGCTTGGCCCAAGGATGCTTGGGACCAGGAGGAGTCCATCTTCAGAGAGCGCCACGGCAACCAGGGTTTAGGGTTTAGGGCAGAATATCGGAGCCTGAAAAATCCGAACAGGTTCTTGGAGTAGAGTATTATCGTATCACATTAATTGGGGACTGTTGGGGGATGGTATTAGTAATTTCTTCGACCCTGTATAACCCAACCTTGTAGTTGTTTTGGGTTTCACAAGTTAGCACTATGAGTTATTCAGGGTTTTCGTAAGTTAGCATGCTCATGGATTCGTACGCTCTAGTAGTATTGTGGGTCTTGATTCTTTACGATGAAAGGTCTAGTTAAGCCAGTTAATATAGGGGCCTTAATAATCAGAATAGGGTACGGGGCTATACTATATTCTAATCATAATAAGAAGCCCCCAAACTCCATTCTAATTATGAAGGCCCCTAAACCCTAATCCCTTATAGTAGCCCTTATAGAAACCTCAAAGGAACCCTAAACCCCCAACCCCTAAACTTCAAACCCCGAACCCGTCCTTCCCTGGGTGTTTGCTGGAAGTCAGGCTTGAGAAGCTGCCCTTGTGGTTCTTTGCTGGCGAGGCATTGACTGGAAGACCCAGTAGCAAGGAAACTGGTTTGGGGTCTAGGGTTTAAGGGTTTAGGGTTTAGGGTTTAGGGTTTAGGGTTTAGGGTTTGAAGACTTGAGGTATACCTGGACCCCACGACTACTCTTGCGTCAGAA
>CAJNDV010003225.1:86026-97677 GCA_905221635.1 Symbiodinium sp. CCMP2456
CCCTAACCCCTATGAACCCCTAAACCCCAAACCTTTATTCTTGGATAGCGAATGGGAGAACTTAATGTTTTGCCTTATTTTTTGGTCTGCCCTAAACCCGAAGCCCCAATAAACCCTAAACCCTAAACCTGAAGTTCAAAACAACGGAGAGGCACCCTAAACCCTAAACCCTAAACCCTAAATAAACCCTAAACCCTAAACCCTAAACCTGAAGTTCAAAACAACGGAGAGACTCTGGGAGGCAGATAGTCGCACCGTCACATGGCGCGACTTCTTGTGGTTGGCTGACAAGCGGGGCCTCCCAACGGAGGCAGCAACTCAGGACTCCTTTAGGGTCTAGGGTTTAGGGTTTAGGGTTTAGGGTTTGGGGCTTATAGGGTTTGGGGTGCAGGGTTTCAGGGTTTATAGGGATACCCGAAAACCCAAAACGGCAGAAGTTCTTAAGCCCCATAAGCCGCAAAGTATAAAAATCTCCTAGAGTCCTAAAACCCTGAGCCACTAAACCAGGACAGTTGTGTGTATTTTAAAAAGACAGGACATCGCCGTGGAAGGACAGACCGTCTCTGCCACAGTCTACACTTGGTCATCGGACCTACATCTGGCGCTGCTCCGCGGGACGCGCACGAGCCATAGCATGTGGGATCCTGTCTACCACAACGAGGGCGCTTTCGGGCTCTTCACGCGAATGGCTGCCGCAAGATGCGTTTCTGCGATGAGGTCGTCCGCCGACGGTCGGCGGAAGACACCAGTAGAATCCAAGAGTAGCAGCGCAGATGACAACCGCCCTGCCTAAAATGGAGAAGCGTCGCGGCCCCGGTGTCGTAGGATGGTCGAAGGTGGTTCTTGATGCTGTTATATGTGCGATGCGAGATGCTCTCTCGGAAAAGCCCCAAACCCCAAGAAGGAAGCCATGGACCCTACACCCATGACTTACAGACATTTAAGAAAAACTTGTTGAGTTTGTTGAGCCTGTCAGGACCCTTATAGAACCCTGATCCCCCTCAGACTGAACCATGTTGCGACGATGCCCGGGCGAGAGTACACTATAGGGTCCTTCGGAAGCCTTAATAATTAATTACAATAGGGTTGTGGGGACATACTTTATGAAATCTGACTTAGGGACGATATAGAGGGAATAATCAACATTGGTCTTTTCAAACTTCCATATTACGCAGCTTGCTGCAGGCTGGTGCGTCTTCCCAAAGACAAGGACTCAGGGTCGCAGCGCTGAGGGTTTTGGGTTTAGGTTTTTAGGGGTTTGGGTTTAGGGTTTAAAGGGTTGAGGTTTTTAGGGGTTTGGGCTTTTCGGGGTTTTGAAATAGGCCTGTTGCAAAAGGGGCTTAGGGGTTATAGGCCTAAGGGTCAAAGGTTGCAGGCTGCAGGGCCTAGTGCAGAGCTCCAAGGACCCTGGGCCCTTGTTTAGGGTTAGGGTTTAGGGTTTAGGGCTTCGGGTTTATGGCTTAGGGCTTAGGGCTTAGGGAGCTTTAGATCCCGACTCAAACTTTGCTGGTCTCACCTGACAAAGGAAGGCTTCGAACTTTACGGGCCCAAGCCCTGCAACCCGCTGTGCCCAACCCTAAACCCTAAACCCCAAACCCTAAACCCTAAACCCGAATCAAATCGCATGTCAATCCCCCGACTCCATGACACACACCTCTGAAATCGTGAGCACCAGCTCCTGCCTTCAGGTTCCATGTAAGGCCCCTATCCAGGGTTCCCCGGTACCCTTACAGTGCCCATGCAGTACCCTTATAGTGCCCTTGTAGTACCCCCTCAACCAGTAAGGTTTTTGGGTTCGGGATTGAGGGCATAATTTAGGGTTTTGGGGATTTGGGCTTACAGTTCCATGTATGCAGAGTCCCCACTGTCTACAGTCACCCTAGACCCCTCCGCAATCCTTTTGGAACAAGTGCAACAGCCCCAAACTCTAGCCTTAATTCTAGAAAAAAGTATCCGGCGCCGTACGACGTTCCTGACATGCTGAAGGGAAAAGGGCGTAAACCACAAACTTGGATAAGCAAGTTAAGACTAAAACCCATGCCCGGACAGGCCAAAACCCTTAGTTGAGGTATGTCCCAATATCCCGAGGATAATAACTTGAGGACTAGTTCGTGATTCGGGGAACTGATACCCTAGACCCCGTAACGCTCGTATCTGGCCGTTACCAACCTCCCGCCAAAAATCCCAAGCCAAGTATGGAAGGAGACTTTACAACAGCTCGTTACTGCTTCCTCCATCGCTGCAGCTGGCGAAGCAGCAGCGACCTCCAGCAACCTAGTTGCAAGATGTGAAACCAAAGGCAGGTCCAAAGGTACCCTATGCGGGTGGTATCGGGGTCTACGGCTCCAAAATTAAAAACTCTGTTCAAGTTTCGATTCTTGGGTTTAAAGCAGCAGCTGTTAAGATCTTGGATTCCCTAGCCTTAAACCTTAATTCAAAACCCTAAACCCTAAACCCTAAACCCTAAACTGTTGCACGCCCCGAAGATCCATGACAACTTCATCCTCTTTTGTTCAACAGTGCATCATGAACTTCCGCAGCTGATCCGGCACTTTTGCATATGCTTTTTGGGGCTTAGGGTTTAGGGTTTTGGTCCGAGGATTCCAGTGTCTACATTCAGATTAGCTTATTTACTGATGTGGAACCCCCCTCGGTTCGTAAATCGCTAAACATGATATGAACACTCTCAGCAGCTGCCGTGAGATACCTCGCCCCGCATTTCATCGAATCCGAAGCCGTTTCGATGCTCTGAACCCAGTATTCCTTAGAGTCGAACCTTTAATTAAGGGACCCCTAGAAGGGACCCCTAATCCAAATATCCTATATAACCCTTATATACCCTTTATATAGTCTCATAAGGGCCCTATATAACCTGAAGGGTCTGGTCCCTCCTTTAGTCCCTTGATTTAATCAAGACTTATGATTTACCATTTTGCAGACGTTAGCGATCTGCAAGTCCCTAAGACTCCAAGTATACAAATAGTATGTACTTGCGGGGGGTCGAAAGTATACGAAGTTTGTAGATAGCAGTACCTACTGTGGGCCTTTGGGGGTCGTAGGGAGTAGCTGTTTCAGGCTCTCAGGATCGAACTCCTACTCAGGGTTTAGGCTTTAGGGTTTGGGGTTTGGGGTTTAGGGTTTAGGGTCTCGTGCGACATGACCACCAGAAGGGTTCTCGCCCCTATCCGACGCGCCTCGAAATCCCAAGCCCTAGCCCGACCAGAGCTGCACCCTGCTAGACGAGTCTGTGAAGCGGTTGAGGCTATACCGGAATTCGATGGAGTGGGCAGCCCAGTTCAGGAAAATCCAGTGCTTACTGAGTTCAGATTCAGGATCCTATTTTAAGTTCGGATACAGTCATATGGTATGCCCCATCCCGCGCTTAGTGCGGAGGGTTCAAGACTTATGGTCAGGCTCAAGCTTAAACCGGAGTATGCTTATTTCTTAGGTTGAGGTTTAGGTTTACAAGCCTTCTGAATGCCATCAGAATTAGTAGGTGCTTCGTCAGCACTAGTATGCTTAACCATGCGTTGTCTTCATGGCCGTGAACCTATGTTTGTGTTTTGTACTTGTTAATACTGCGTGTATATATGAACATACACATACAGAAACATATGTACTATACACATTTTTTTTGTCTCCGAGCGCCGAATTCTTAAGGCTCCTCCAACAGTCATCAGGCCTTGTACAACCCTATGAGAACAGCCCTCTAAATTCTTGTTTGAAAACTGTATTGTAGTTTGTTGAGGGGCTGGGCTCAGGGTATAGGATTTAGGCATGAGGATTTAGGTTCTAGGGTTGACGGTTGTGCGTCTTGTTTCTGTCATGCTGCAGGTCGCTGCAGGCCAGATGCGAAAAACAGGGTTGTTCAAAATGGTTTTGGGTTGAAGAGCCTATGTCCAAACAGGCTTTCGGGAGCAGGTTTCTGCTTAGGGTTCAGGGTTCCGATTTTTGATTCGGGTTTAGGGTCTAGGCTCTTGAGTAGGGTATATAGGTTTAGGTTCTTGATTTCCATCCACGCCTGGCCGCTTAAGGCTCACATCATTCCTGGCGCCTCAAGCCGTAAAGTCCATGTATAGGCGCCTTGATGATGAGATCAGGATTCCGACGACTTCTATCCTTCCCTCTTCGTCCTCGTGAGAATGTGCTTGAAAATGTACTATACGATACTTTGAGCAGGAACCGCACATTGCGCTAAGTTGCTCTTTATCTCTTAAAGCCGGAAACTTTAAACCCTGTTTTCTGGGCCATGTTTCTCATTTTATTTTATGTCGGCGCGGTATGCGGCAATGCTCTGCATCGAAGAAGCACTTCGCTCGAAGCTGCACTGCTTTGTTTGGGAAAATGTTCTGCGCCTTTTGGCTCCTACCTGCTGCCATTTCAACCCGCTGCAGAACGAAGTTGGCGGATAACTGTGTTTGGATTTTCTGCTGAAGCCTTCGGAACACAACGTGCGTCTAGTTCAGCTGTCTGACATGCTGTGCATGGAGCATTCAGCAGTCTCACAAGAAGGGATTTGCTAGTACCCTGTATCGGCAACCTTAAAACCGAATACGAGTGCTAGCCAGTCGCCTCCGGGAAGGGAAATCCTAAACCCCAAGCCCCAGTTTTAATCACCCACATTGAGCCGCCATGGTCCCTGTTGGCACGGTCGATGCGCTTCTTACTGCACCGGACTCGGCCGTGGAGGCTATGGGGAGTCGTTTGTACATAAAGTTTTGCTAGGGATACACATGAGGTTCCCCATAGCAGCGCCCCCTTGTAGTCTCCACCGTGGCTCCACAGCGTTTTTTGGGGCGTCCAGGCAATGCTTCAATCATGTTGGAGACCCCTCATATTTTAAGATACCCTCGAGTGTCCAAAGGACATAATCACAAGGTACATTGGTCTAGGCTAGCGGCTAGTGGTTTTGTACGTTAGGATTCGGGAGAGTATGTGAGCACTAGTTACTAGTTGTAGGCACCGGGACCCCAATGGTATGTTATACCTAGTTCCCCAATACCCAACCTCTAAACTTTTTGGGTTCTTATAATTCAGTAGTAAACTGCAAGTTTAACCTTTCATTTCCCTGGCTTATCGGGGAACTAAGTATACTCGAAAGATGAAGTTATTTTACAAAATCTGGGTGGGAACTTCCCAGCCCCCAACGTCTCGAGGCCTTCATGGCTCGTTGTGCCAGGAGGGCTTATATAGCGGTGTAGAATGAAGTGTCTGTTTCAAGTCTTGTCGGGTTCCAACCCCTTCGGCTCAGATCCCAAACTTACAAGCAGTCTGAACCTTGCCTAATCAGAACCTGCCAAGTTCCGTCTAGAAGAGCCCAAGCGGTCCTTGAAAGCTGTTATTCAGGCATACTAAGGGAGCATTGGGAGCTTGAGGCAGAGAGACAAAAAGATGGTTGGTTCTATAGATTGGTCTTTCTGCAGGTCTCCAAACGAGTACGTCACGCTTACACTAATAGGCAAAGAGGGGCCCTAGTTTACAGAGCTATCCAATCACGCGGACCAGAACCGTTGAACTCGGAGTTTGACGCCAAGGTCAGCAATTCCGAGCCCTTCTTAGCCTCACATCGTACTTGCAGCACTCGTTTGCTTTCATTGTGTATGACCTAAAGCCCAGGGAAGCAACATCACCCTGAACCCAAACCCTAACCCTGGTAGCGCGCAGCCGTCTCCATGTTGTTTGCGAGCTGAGGGTTAAGGCTTTAGGGCGGGAACAGACTAACTCTAAGTTACCAGCAGGTAAGCCAATCCCTAGCCTCGAATCAGGAGGGCAATGTCGTCCAGGTGTGGGAGCGAGAGAGGGATGGAGGATGTTTGGCGTTGAGGTTTAAGCTTAGGTTTCATGGGGAGGGAAGGGTTTTGTAAACCCGCAGCCATACACCCTGAAAGTTTGGATTAAATTCCCGAGAGATCAAGCTTTAAGTCTTCGGAGTGTAGACGAGACTGTTGACCATGAGCCCTACACCCGACACCCCAAGCCCTAAACCCTAAAATCCCTGAAACCCTAAACCCTAAGCCTGAATCCCAGAGGGTCGGCACTGATGTGGGCCGACAGGGTTTTGGGGTTCAGGGGTTTACGGTTTAGGGGTTCAGTGTCGTTCGGGTCTTGTGATATTGGGTCAGGATGATATCCAGACTAGCCCTCATAGTCCCGAATACATACTTGTAGAACTCACCGCAAAGCCTTCTGTTAGTTAGTGCAGCCTCTATACTGCCGGGATTTAGGGTTTAGGGCAAAGTGCGCTGCAGCCCCTGCTCCAACAAGGGTCAGGGGCTTTCGGCTTGAGGTTTAAGATCTCGGGTTCAGGGCGGTTCGAGGGTTTTCTGCACCTTTCCGGCCAGAACTTCACAGCCCAGATGCAAAAAACGGCACTTGCGGCTTAGGGGGTTTCTGTTCGAGGGTTATCATGATTGAACGATTTCACTGCCACTTCTGCACCTTTTTTCTGTTGCGACGTCATGTTCAGCATGCGAACCGCTGTGCTGAACCCTAAACCTTAATTCCTAAACCCTGTACACACCCTAAACCCTAAACCCTAACCCCTAAACCCTAAACCGTAAGTGTGCATCAGGGGATCAGGATCCTCCACGTTGAGAGCCCTTGTCCCAAACTGCGAATCTAAAGCCTAATCCTGAAAACTAGACCCCCCGACCACCAAACATCTCTAAACCTTAAGCCCCATTCGACACCTAAACCAGGATAATAACTAAACTAAGCCCTAAAGCCCATACCCCTCAACCAACTCCCTGGAAGACCTTCGTCAAACCGTGTTCGATGCTGAAGTCAGAAGTGAAATAGTGATTAACCAAATATGTAGCACCCCTTTAACACCTTTACATATTATATCATATTATGGTGTCGGTATGTTATGCCCCAAAACCCTATCTTAATTAACAAAAGACCCCCTCAATACTAGCCCTGGAGCCTCTATACTGAAGAATCGCGAGGCCGCCGTGGTCCAGGGCCGCATCATCAATGTCTCTGAGCCGGTCTCCACGCCCATGCGCCTCTGCCTTCATAAGCTCTGCTTCGGGCTACCCTAAATCGGGGTTTTGGGTTTAGGGTTATGTAAGGCCCAACTCCCATAAAAGGCTGTTGTTCTGCGTACTGCAGGGGTCCAGGTAAGCCCGATATGGAAGGATTTGCCCTAAACTCTAAACACTCTCTAAGCCGTAGGATTTAGCGTCTTTGGAGCCGGGGCCGCGCGGCCGTCCGGAGCGATGGAAGGAGGTTGATGCTATTCGGCGGGGGGGGGACTATCTGGCCCTAAACCCTAAACCCTAAACCCTAATTATCATGGTTACATCATAGGGGAAACTTTTACCTACATGTAGGGTGGGTTTTCAGGGCTTGAGGTCCAGAGGGGGATCAGGGTTGAGGGCTCGGTGTTTAGGGTTTAGGTTGTAGACGTCAGGAGTTTTGGAGTTTTTGGGGTTTAGGGTTTGTGTGTTTCGGTTTTGTATAGCCCTTTAGCCTGACCTTGGCTGTAAGGAGGACTTTACTCCGCATGCCCACAGAAACTCGAAAGTCTGTTTGACACGCAGGGTATATATGTGTGTGTGTGTGTTTATCCGTTCTGTCATTTTTGGTTACTTATACTTATGCTTCACATTGACACGTTGAATCTTTGGTTAAGAGAAGGAGAGAGAGAGAGAGAGAGATACATATAATATATATATATATATGTGTATATATGTATATATTTGTAAGATAGGCAGAGAGCGAGGAAGACAGCAACGAGAAATCATGCATTGCCGAAGCTTCACAGGCGGTGCCATCAGCACCGAAGGGCTCAGACGGAGCCGTGGTACTCACCACACACACACACACACACACCGTCACGCAGACAGGCTACAGACTGCTAGCCTTTTTGCTTGAGAGCCTTGTTGAGCCCTGACGACCCTGCCCCACTTTTGGGTATGAGGTCGCCAGCACCTCAGCCCAGCATAACATAATATAGGGGCCTTAGTTATGGGCCCCAAAACCCTATTCTGATTTGTAAGGCCACTATATTAAGCAAGGCCCCTGGCCCGGCCGAGGTACGCAATGTTGTGGTGCCTCGCAGCTTCCTGGGGCGTGATCGCGCTGCTGCAGCTGTGGATGCATTTCGGGTGCTTCGGGTTTGAGGCCAGTTAAGTAGCGCGCATGGTTTGATGATGATTTTGGGCTTAGAATTCAGCCAGGCGTAATTTCGAGGATCTTTCAAAGTTACGTTGAAGAGTACCCTAAACTCTAAACGTCTTAGTTCGCCTCTGGGGCTAGTTGCTAATGAGATCTGTTTTTGGGGCCGAAGTTTCAAGTTCAACCAGCTCGTGCTCGGACGTTGAGCGGTGCCCTTTGCTTGGTGGGCCAGGCTTTTTGGGTTTAGGGGTTTAGGCTTTAAGAACTTCTCCACAAATAAAGGGGTTCAGGGGCTTCTGCAGGTGAACACTCATTCAACTTGCTAGAAGGTGTGCTTCAATATGCTAGTAATTAGTACCCTTGTCTTTGGTATTTGCAGCCATCCCCTCATCCCCCCAACGGCCTTCAAGCAAGTTTGAGGCATGTTTCCATAGGGGTCAGAGTCATTTGTGAACGCATCCCGATACCAAACCCCCCAACACATAGTCTAACTGTTACGGCTCTTATGGTGCTGCAGCCTTGACTGTCTGATAAGAAACATATCGAAAGCCAACGGCGAGTTCTCAGAAGGGGCTCTAGGTGGTTTAGGATGTTATGGTTACATAGTCTAGGGATTTTAGGGTTTAGTGTTGAAGGCTTTGTTCCCGGCAGCAAGAAGAGTGGGATGCCAACAAACACTTTTGAGGGTTTAGTGCTGGCATACAACCCAGGCACGTGCTGGCATGCAGGACGTTCAGGATCTACCCCGAGCCCGTGATATGGCCTCACCACGGCTTCGAAAGTACACCCACGGTGTAGGTTGAAGTCCAACCTGCTAGGGCTGGCAGAGGATGTCATTCAAAAACACGACAACGATCACGAAAGCTGATGTCATCGAGGCCATGCTAGCTGTACTTATCAACCCGAAGCCATAAACCATAAAGTCCCGGGATATGGGTAGTTCTCTAAACTAGGGTCCCGTTTAGGGTCCTTGTTAGAAGGGTGCCGTACTATATTGGGGGACCTAAAAAGGGACCGTAATTTAGAGGACTACCCATATACTGACTGTTACTTCTTAAACCCTCTGCCATGAACGCAAAAGCGCAACATGCTTAAACAAAAACCCTAAACCATAGACTCCTAATGTAGGGGCCTTAAGCATTAGAATAGGGCTTTGGGGTTCCTGATTAGAATTATGAAATTATGTGGTATAATATACCCCAAACCCTATTCTAATTATTAAGGCCCCTATACTAACCGAAAGCGATACTCCATCAAATCTTTCCGTAAGATGGCTGACAGCGGGACCTTGGCCAGCAAGTGAGTTGTTACCAGTTAGATATGTTTCAGGTTTAGTTTTTCGGGTTAACGCTTCTTGGGCGGTAGTTTGCTTGATATGGATCTTCGAATTCCAAAGCAGGTAGACTCCCTGAAGTCAACACCAGCAACCCACACCCCGACCTGTACCCACGCCTCAGCCGCGATAGGCTCCGAGACCTACATCCCAAATCCCAAATCCTAAACCGCTCAACTTTAAGCCCCAAATCGTCACGGGGGGTTCGCTGACGTTAGTGTCTGCAGCAGTCGGCAAGAGGGGTCCCAAACAACAAAGCGGCAGACGAAATATCCTAAGACCCTTAAACCCTGGACCCTAAACCCCAAAACCTTAAACCAGAGGTCTGGTATGTTTATCCTCCCCGGTGCTCCAATGCTCGCACGGCACTTACATACACTGAGGGCGGGGTGACGGTCAAAAGTACAGGGTGCTAAACCCTAAACCTTAAACTCTGAACCCTATATTAGGGTTTAAACCTACGGTCCCTACAGATGGACGTGAACCCACGCCTATCATCCTTAAAGAGGGGCTTGAACCATGCAACTGATGTCTAAAAGATTATCAAGGAACAGAGTTTAGGGTTTCGGCGTTGGTCTCCCTTCGGTAGGATTTCGGGCAGAGGTTTCCCAAGATTGAGGCACATGTACAAAACCCTATAAACCCCGAACCTATACAGCCGTTCAGTACCAAGGCTCAGGCTAGGTGTTGGAGATAAGTGCGTGAAAAGGAAGGGGTTGTCTCGTTTCTCTCAGGATCTCTTGCTTGAGGCTGAAGCCGACATTGTGCATGCACTTGGGGTTTAGGGTTTAGGGTTGGTTGTGGCTTGACAGCGTAAGAAGGAAACGGCTACATAAATCCGTCTGAGCACATCTTGTTGAACAGCTGACTGAAAGAACCTAGCCGTGGTGACAGCCCATCCAGTGTGTGTGTGACTACGCTGAACCCCAAACAAACCCTAGAACCTATAGGCCCTAAACCCCCCAAACCCTAAATCTTAAAGCCTAAACCTTAATTGGACCCCCTAAACCCTAAACCCCCTAAACCCAAAACCCCGCGGATCTCACGAGACCCGTGGAGTTGTTTCGTCCAGACTTCCATGCGAGAGCTTTGTTTTGAAGCCCGAAGCCCAAAGACCTTGTGAACAAAAAGCGTGGATCATGCAATGCAAGGTCAGAATCAGCTCGCGGTGGGATCTTCCGTGCTAATGTATTAGAGGGGCTCGGACAATCTCTACTAGTCTCCATTATATGATGCTGAAGGGCATCAAGGGAGCCTGGTTAAGAAGAACCCAACATGGTATAAGGGTCGGAAGAAATACTAGTAGTATCCCTTTATGGTTCCCTATATACTCAGACTATAATTTTCCACAAAACCAGCTAGTTAAATTGAGGCTCCTTACAGACCCTCCCGTCTAGGGACCGCTGAGATTCGCAGCAGCTGTCACAGAGTGAAGCTGAAGCCAGCGCTGCCGGATCATTAAACCGTAAACCCTAAACCCGTGATTGTTCGCTTGACATTGTAGTTGCTGTACTAGTTGGACACAAGAGACCTCGTCTGGCGGAGTCCGAGTTGCGAGAGCGTAAACCCTAAACCCCTAAACCCTAACCCTAAAAGCGGTGCCGGATCACCGAGGTGATGGCTTTCGATGCACCCGGCTCCGCCTCTTGGATCGGGGTTGATTTGATCACCCGTGGAAAGCAGCTGTAAATCCCACAAAATTTCTTTATTAAAAAGCTGACAAGTCTGCTTACTAAGATCAGCATCTCTGGCTGAAGTGTTGGGGCTCAGGCTCTGTGTTTGTGTGTGTGTGTGTTTGTTCCCAACACCTTGTCAACAAGATTTTCGGAGCACCCGAAAGTACAAGACCGGATCATTGCAGCACCTACACCGCCACAACGTCTTCAGGATCGACATGTTGCTGTGAATCGCAGGCCCTTGACCCTAAACCCGAAACCCGAAACCCTAAACCCTAAACCCTAAACCCTAAACCCTAAACCCTAAACCCTAAACCCTAAACCCCAAGTCCGAGGTCAACGATCCACGGGTCTACCTCGGAGTGCTTCTTGGGTCTCATGGTGCTTATTTCCGGGCTTAACAAGTTTAGTATATATAAACTTCGATAGTTCCCTTCAAAAAGACCTCTTCTAATTACAAGCAACCGGTAGTTGTTTGAACCACGCAATATTAGGGCCTTAACAATTACCTATACTAGTTT
>CAJNDV010003227.1:0-11173 GCA_905221635.1 Symbiodinium sp. CCMP2456
ACCCTGGTGTGAGGTGGCGCCATCTTAGCATGACTATCGGCCACTGCGCAGCAAGACGCCCTAAACCCTAAACCCTAAACCCTAAACCCAAAACAGCTCTCCGGCCGAGGCGCAGTCTGCTTTCGGCTCCTCGGCTGCCATGTCGCGGCGAGGCTTCGCTGCCAGGCTGCAAAGGATCCCGGGCCCCTTCTTGGTAAAGGAGACTACCACACTTTAGGCTTTAGGCTTTAGGGTTTAGGGTTTTGGGTTTTGGGTTTGGGGGGCTTAAAAGTAGTTATATAGAAGTACCTCTATAGGAACCATGACGGAAATTTCAAACCTTCCCGGAGTGCCACCTAGATACTCGTACTAATACTAACAATAATCGTAATAGTTGACCATTACAATTTCCATATCACTATTGCGACTTTTGCTTTTGCAACTGCTAGTGCCAGTACTATTAGTTCTAGGGGCTTTACTACTCTGGTTACAGGTCAGTTTAGAAGTATTTCCTCTGTTGTTTTACCGTGTTCTGTGCTTTACGTCTTGAGCCGGTCACCAGTTGTTCTGACAAACCCGCGCATGACAGCTTCGGGACGTGGACTTCCCTTGTGTCTGAGACTGAGCCACCCGGCAAAAGGCTTAGGCTTTGGAGTGTAAGACTTAGGGTTTGGGGCCTGGGGTTTGCGAAGTAGTTGTGGAATCATGCCCTGACATTTGAGGCTTATCGCGAAGAGCGTTTAGAGCCGAGGGATCGTGCTTCGGGGGGGGTAGTGGCTAACAGAAACCCTAAACCCAAACCCTTACACCTCGAACCCTAAACCCTAAACCCTACACCCTAAACCCTACACCCTAAACCCTAAACCCTGCACCCTACACCCTACACCTTAAACCCTAAACCTAACCCCGACCCGGGGCTCCGAAGCATCTTCCCCAGAAAACATCCCAGACCTGGGAAAGAGCATGGAAAGGACCTCGGAGCGGCTATTGAAAGACGCTTCAGCTTGGAGGTTCATGGGTAGTTATAAGTGGGGTTATAAGGTTCCTTTAAGGGTTCCTTTAAGGGTTTCTATAGGGTTTAAGGTTTAGGGTTCATGGGTAGTTATAAGTGGGGTTATAAGTAGGGTAACTATAATTATAACCCATATTAAGGGACTTATGACTCCACTTATAACTACCCATGAACCTCCAAGTGACAACAAACAAGTCTGAGCGAGCGGCCGCTCGATCCAGCTGAAGGCCTGACTGTTGCGAGGGGCCTCGGCATGGGTGAGGTTGGAGCTCCGGCGTAGGCTATTTAGGGGCTGGGCGCTGGGCTTTCAAATCAGATCTCTCTGCTGGGATCGAAAGGTGAATAATATTTTGCATGATAGTCAGAGATTATATTGGATGGAATTGGTTGAGAATGTTAAGCCCTCGCGTGAAGTGTGCATCGGTCGTCAAGGGCCAACCGGGGCAGGTCACCTCTTAGACTGTCGAGTTGCCCCTGACCCTAGATCCTGAAACCCTACACTTAAAACCCTACACTTAAAAGGACTATGACCCCAGATCAAACCTGAAACCCCCCCTGAAAATCCTGAACCCCAAACACGGCAGAAGCAAACAAACTCCGCTTTCCAAAGTCCGCCAGATCACCAAAACGCTACGCCCGAAACCACGAACCCCAAACCCAAAGGCCAGCATCATGATCATATCATCAGCCCTGCACTTGGCCCTGCTCCCTAAACCCTCAACCCAAGCCAAAAACCTGAGAAACACCCGTGTATCATGAAACACCCTTACAAGTGCCCGTATACTTATACTACTTGGAGGTTCATGGGTAGTTATAAGTGGAGTTATAAGTCCCCTAATATGGGTTATAATTACAGTTACCCTACTTAGAACCCCACTTATAACTACCCATGAACCCTAAACCTTAAACTTTAAACCCTATAGAACCCCTTAAAGGAACCCTTAAAGGAACCCCATAACACCACTTATAACTACCCATGGACCTCCAAGTAACCACCCTGAGCAGTCGAGCTAAGCTCCGGGGCACGACACTTGGCGAGGCGTCCAGCTACGTCGCCCCCCTCCAGAAGCTCGTACCTTTGCTATGGGGTCCTAGGGGTTATATGAGGGGGTTTCCGAAAATAGGGGACCCTAACATAGTACCCTAAATAGTCGGACCCTTATTATAAGGACCCCAAAATAAGGTTACCTAGTTTTTGGAAACTCCTATGACGGACGCCTGGCTTAAGGCTAGGGTGGTCCTGGGTTTGGGGTTCGGGTCAGGGTCCAGGGCTTGGGGCACGGAAGCTTGAGCACATTAAACAAACTCATGTAGGGATCTGAATCATTCCCAATACTATCTTGGTGGTTCCTTATTATAAGCTGACCCAAAGCCCTGGTTAAAAGCACTTAACACTAATGACAATTTCCACAATAATAACAAGAATAGACATAATACTAGTACTGACATGAGTAGTAACGATAACGAGATAATAATATGAGACCTAAGAGGGAACCAAAGATGCACCTCACCGGCGCTTCTGTTGGCGATGTGGCTTCAACCCCTCAACGCAAGCAAAGCATCAGCAAACACTGCCCATACACCCACTCAAAGCCTGAGACAGAGAGAGAGAGAGAGATGTCTCTGATTATGTGTCTATGTGCGCCTACATGCCTGTACATCTACAAATCCACCTTTCCCTCTCTGGACCCCACTCCTCTGGCCCTTCGAGACCCCCATAGATCGCGATCGGAGCACACGAGGAACTTGCGACCACAGCCGTCCTCATCTGTGCCGGTACCCCATCCCATGAGGGTGACCTTTCTGGATGGTGATGGAAGCTTTGCTATACGGTTAAGCCTTTTATGGACACGAGTCTACGTAAGCTGTGGTTTGGATCCGTTTCTGCTCTGGAGTCGGGGAAGGCAAGCCCGACCCCGGCTTATTTTGGTCTCAAACGCAAGAGTCTCAGCCTTGTGTCAGGCGATAAGGGACGAAAGGGATGGAGTGTCTTAACGGAGGTGCCCAGGCTCGGCAAATTTCCTCTGGATCTAGGCTTTCTGGGTCTGGCGGCTCCAGGTTCAGAAGGTTTCCGAAAGGCCGTCACCGACGCCCCATGGATCCTAGGCGGGCCTTAAGGACAACGGACCTCAGCAGGGCTTCGTAGGTTACCGAGCCGACTGCATCCCACAGGGCTGGAAGGAGGGTGCTAGAATGGGCTTCGCAGCATGTCCAAGGGTATGGCTTTCTACCAAAACTCTTCCCTCGAAATGCTGAGAGCATGGGGAAATCTCGCATTGATAGTGTCTATCTACTGTTGTCTGCCCGAAGTTGAAGTTCCACGAAATTCCCGCAAAGGGTCCTAGATCTCGACAGAGCACTAAGCCTCCAAGAGCCACAATCCCTGCCTCCAAAGGTCCAGTTCTCGTCTCCGATGTCACAAACCGTCCACACCAGTGATTTGCTTCTTGGACACTACTTGGATGCTGACGGCTCAGTTATCTGGTTGGGGGTTTAGGGGTTAGGGCTTAGGGGGTGACAAAGGCACCCAATTCACAAAGCTCCAGACCCCGAGCCACAACATCGAAGAGCAATCTGGCCTTTTGCAGTCGGCCTTCAGAAGCCGCAAAACAGCACGGAACGTCTAAACACAAAGGAACCCAACAAAGATCTGAAAGCAAGGAAGTCAACAAGGATCCTAGAGCAAGCAACCCCACAGAAACCCACGTCGGATACCGTAAGAAACCCTAAACCCTAAACCCTAAAACCCTTAAAACCCTAAAAACCCTAAACCCTTAAAACCCTAAACCCTTAAAACCCCAAACCCTAAAACCCTAAACCCTAAAACCCTAAACCCTTAAACCCTAAACCCTAAAACCCTAAGCCCTTAAAACAACCCTTAAACCCTAAACCCTAAAACCCTAAACCCTAAAACCCCAAACCCTTAAACCCTAGACCCTAAAACCCTCAAACCCTAAAACCCTCAAACCTTCAAAACCCTAAAACCCTAAAACCCTAAACCCTTAAACCCACTTCCAAGGGTTTGGAAGGGCTGGGTCGTCTCGCGAGGTTCGGATGCCGGAACTTGCTCAGGACGAGGACCTCCATCGGAGCGGTTTAGGGTTTTTGGGTTAGGGTTTAGGGGTTGAGGGTTTAGGGTTTAGGGTTTAGGGTTTAGGGTTTAGGGTTTAGGGTTTAGGGGTTTTGGGTTTAGGGTTTGGGGGTTTAGGGTTTGGGTTGAGGGTTTAGGGTTTAGGGTTTAGAGTTTAGGGTTTAGTTTGCCCGGATGAAATTCAGAATTAGGGGTTTCACGTCTCTCTGGTCTCTGCCACGTAAGACTCACGATTGAACTGTTGAGGGCATTTTCATGCATCCTTTAACCAGAAACGCCAGAAGGTGTTGAGGGATCTCCGACAACCTCAAGAAACTCAGAAGGAATCACCCTGCGGCCCAGCAAGAGTACCGAAAACAAAGATCTCCCACTTGAGGGTTTAGGCTTCGGGGTTTAGGGCTGAGGTTTGCTGGAGTTGCAATCTCCAGAATTAAACGTCGGACTTCGAGCAGAGCTCAAAGCTTGGGGGAGGTTCAGTTGAGGTTCTTTGAGGTTTGGCGGCGGGAGGGCTTCGGTTTTTTGTGGATGGCCACACTTTTCCACCTTTTCCACATGCATCTCGAGGCTTTCGAGGCTTTCGATGCTGCCGGCTCTGCCTCGTCGGCAAAGCCAGAGGTGTCCTCCTCGTCGACTTCTATCACCTTGATGGCAACCTGACGGAAGGAAGCCGTGGAGTGAGAAAACATCCCCCCGAAACCCCAGGCAACGCAGGCCCACATCACGAGGACCTCGAAGAACCTCCAAGCTTAGGCTTCCAGGGTTTAGGGTTTAGGGTTTAGGGTTTAGGGTTTAGGGTTTAGGGTTTAGGGAAGTCGCTTCTGACAACTGCTGCTGCCTTTCAGACTACCCATCTCAATATTTTGGGTTCCTTCACGGTTTAGGGTTTTGGTTTAGCGGTTTGGGGCTGCCTGTCAAGCCGTTAAGCCTTAACTCTGGGCCCTAGAACACTGTGTAACCCGTAAACCCTAAACCTTAAACTCCTGATCCCTAAACCAACACCTCTCGAAGCTCGGACCACGAGCTCCAAAAAGATCCTGAGCCGGGACTATCAAGACCCAAAACTCACCCCCCCCCCTCCTCCCTTGGCCTCATGCCCGTCTTTCAAGGTTCCGCGGTAGACGCACCCGTAGTTACCAGAACCTTCGGTCTTGTTTCAGCTACATTGTGCTATGTACTGCCTCACGGTTTAGGTGTTAGATACAAAGCATATCATAAACAGCAAAGCAAGTGCGAGGTAGGTTAAACCCAGTATGCAAGTCGATGTAACAATTATACAACTGTGGGTGATAACTGTTAAAAATATGTCGCGTCATATGAACTGCCTTTACACAGCGTGCGCTACGAGCTCTGCCGTTTATACAAACTAGAACAATGATATTCCACAATGGCTGGTTCCGGAGACTCTGCTGTATGATACAGGAAGCAACATGGATTTGCTCACCCGTTTGTAGGTTCGTTGCTATCTGATTTCATTCTGCACATGTATTCCGTCCAAGCTGCTTTTGCACTGTAGGCTGCAAGTTGTTGCATGCCACATACTACATGCGACTCACTGTACGACTGCATGCATATCAGAAACAACAAGCCTTCTGTTGCACACACGATGCCTCAACATACTGTATAACGAAGTATGATATGGAGTTCTACGCCAGGTCCAGATAGGTAGCTCTATACTCTATGGGGACAGATACAAAAACTGAAGTGAACATATCGCCGTCGAGGTTGAGAAAACAGATGAAGACATTTATACTGATGGGCTACATTCCAATAAGTTGCGGCGTGCGCACACACCCACCCACCCACCCACCCACCCACCCACCCACCCAACCATCCAACCCCCCACCCCCACACACACACACTTTCCTCAAGTTTGGTCGCACAAATGGTCAGGTTTATATCCTTAGATGCTGGCGTGCCTGTTCCAATGTCTGATTGCATGTATGTGCAAACGGTCCAGATTGCAGGCAACCGTACATGTCAACTGTTGCAAAATTCAGCTTATAGATGTCCTGACATGGGCGAGCACTGACGAGCTGCTTTGTTCAGCTGAGAAGCTACAACGAGGATAACCATACACGGCGAAGATGCTAGATGCTTCCTTACGTTCAGTATCACTGAAGTGCTTCCGCCATCATTGCATAGCTTCGTTGCGTCAGGTAAGTATGACGGGCCTGATGCCCCTGCTGCAAGACGAGAAATGCTAACACTGGCTGGTACTTTACTGCAAGACGATTGGAGAGTGACCTCCCTTATGATCGAGGACCGTTCACACACACAACCCAAACACACACACACACACACACGCGAAGACCACGCAAAGTGAGACAGGGAACGAGAAATAGATGCCCACATGCGGGGAACCTGTCTCAGTTGAATGCGAGCTTGCTCAATAAACTACACCGGGCGATCCAGAAAAAACATGCTGCGTTGCAGTACAAGCCAGACGAGAAGAACGTGCCAAGTTCGATGTTTTGCCTTCGATCAAAGCTTTTTGCTTGCGGATCAGAGTTCATCCCGAGACTGAAATACACCCCATCGCCCTGCACTATCGCAAGACGACCGAAGTTTCTCAGGCAGACACCCAGGCGGCGCGCCCTTAGCAGTAGGACCACAGAGGTTGCTCCGGCCACTTGGGGCCCGAAAGAATTATTTTAAGTGTTCAGAGTTTCTATTAAGGGCCATTTAGGGTTTAGGGTTCAGGGTTCAGGGTCTCTATTAAGGGCCTTGGGCGTGCATGGCTCCGGAATGTAAAGTTAGGGGAGTCTGGCCGTTCTGCAGTCTTCTAGCTCATAAAGCTCCTGGTTATCCCGCATTCGCCCAGAGCCCATGAAACATCTCCAGTCAAAATCATGCTGGGTTCGAGCCCTAGGCTTTAGAGCACAACTTCTCAGAGTGGCATCGGGCTTTCTTGAGCTCGAACTATGCACCGATCTGCAGGTTGGAGCTTGCCCCAAACTGGCCCAATTGGGCTAAGCCAAGTAAAGAGCAATCCCCACACCCTTCACAGATCACCCTGTCGCTACATGCTGCTGGTCGTTATACAACTAAACACAAGTTTGGTATGTTCGGGGCTCGACAAGAACTAGAATTCAACTTTGTTTCAACCGCATTCAAAACACCACATTCCGAAAAGCAACGGCCCCCATTTCCCAAGCCCGCCAAAGCCAAAGGAGGGTTCGGGTTTTGGGGTGTATCACAAGAGAAACCTTCTAACCAAGTCATAAAACGAGAAACTTCAAGGCACAAGACGTTTTAAAGACATACCACAACCAACAAGCCCATAACGACTACATCCTAAACTCCAGTACCCCCAATGTCCCCAAACCCCCAATGTCCCCCAAACCCCAACACCCCAATACCACCCTAAACCCTAAACCCTAAACTCGAAACCGAAATCCTCGAACAGACCGAGCTCCCTGCGGGTCGAAGTTGTTCGTGGCACTCACGAGCTCTGCCTTCCCGGCTTTTGCACCCGGTGCGAGGGTTGTAATTACGTAGCTTTCGGTGAGGCTTCGCTATGGGATCTATAAGGGTTCCTTAAACGGAAACCAACAAGGGTTCCTTTAAAGGGATCTATAATGGTTCTATCAGGGGAGCTGTAAGGATTCGATGAGCGGTTTCTATAGGGGTCTCTGGGGCTTCATGACTGGAATCTTTGATACTGTGACGGTGGAGTTTGGGAATCCTCGCTCTGTCCCCTAAGGGCTTTATGAGCGCACGCCTGTGGTTTCGACACCTGCCGGGTCTCTGCGGATCTTTCATAAACAATAATAGCACTAATACCAATAAAAAATCTAATAATACCAATAATAGTTCATGAATACCAATGATAATAACAATACCAATAGTAGTTCTGGCAATTATGCGCCCCCACAGCAACCTAAGAGCATCAAGTAGGCTCGGGCTGGGGCCTCGAAGGGCAAGAAGTTAAGACCCTAAGTCTTTTGCGCGTAGAGCGCTTCGCGACAGATCTCCGCTGCTGCTTTGGCGGATCATGCGGCTCGGGTTCTAGGGCGGAAGACTGGGCGTGAGGGGGCGGCGCTGTTCCGAAAGTAGAAATCGCCCTGCCTTCATACTTGCAGCGCATTACCCAAACTGACACTAAGGATCATGATGACGTCGTTCAGATTCCATTCCACAGCCAGGCGTCAAAATCTCAGAAGGCAGAACAGAACCAATGAAACCACTAACCCGGACCTCGGGATACTCAAGGGAAATCTCCCGAAGGCGCTGTTCCTCAACTCCACCTGGCATAAACATGGCCGAGTTAGAAAGCAAGGGGTGTTTCTGAGGCTGTAGTTGGGATGTCGTTTATTGCCAAGTCAAGTGTCAGTCCTTACGTGAGTGCACCACGGACACATCAAAATGAAGGATGGACCAAGCTTTCTGAGTTTACGAGGGGCTTTGGGGCGCACAAGGACACTTGCAGGGTGAGCGTACCTCTCGGATTGCTTTGTCGCCCGACAATACGATCCAGCTCCGAGAATCGAATCCACAACCACTGGAGTGGGTTGGGATTGTAGACGTTTGAGTCTTCAAGGTTGGATCTGCAACGATTCCACACAAAGATCGCACCTGCATCAAACACGACTGTTCGGCCAGAACTGTTCCCACTGATCCATCGGTTCAGCTGCGTTAGCATCGCGCCCGATTAGCAAGACTATTTCAAACCCATGCAGTCAACATCTTTGGAATACGGCACTTGCTCGGTAAGCATCACATGCGTGTATGCACGCTAGCACACGATGTCGGCAAGGCTGCTCTCTTGCAACATGTCAAAAACCTATTCTGGTCCCCGGATTCGGGATGCCATGCGGTGAACTTGATGATAACACAACGAACCGTGTTCGTCTCAAAGTAGCCGCATTCCGGTCATACCCAAAAACATCACGAAAGCCTTCGTGGCTTTCTTGACTGTTTGGGGATGCTCACTTCGCGGTACCATAAGCAAGGACGTCGTTGAAAACTTTTGAGCGCAGGATGCGATGGTGTTGCGTGAGCCAAATGCTGCGGTAAGAACTGAATCTTGGCGGTAGTCGCTATATACCATGCAACTAGTCTCGCACCTCAACCCGAAGTACGACATTTTTGTCTTCGTTTTGACAAGATCCGAACGCAGTGCGCTGTGCATCTTCTTCGTTCAACCAGATCATGAACGAAACGAAGTCACACCTCTCACAAGATGATGCTCCAGGCGCATACATCCAGAGTCATGATGACAAGCATGTCAATTGCGCGTGTTTCACAAACTTTCTTGCTCGTCGACAAGCCCGACGCATTTTTCCAAGTATCGATTTTGAAGCAACATGCACCAGTGGTTTCACATCTTTACAACAACAGACGCTTAAAAAGAATTTGTTTTCTGCAAATTGTGTGCCACTTTTTAACGCTGCTACACTTTCATGAGAAGCCCGCTAAGTTGCAAAATAAAGACTGCAGTTGACAATATGACAAGAACTTGGCAAGAACCACGAAGATGAAAGAAAAAAACGTATGTTGCACACAAGAAAGAGTTCGCCACACGCAATCGCATGTGGGTTGCCTCGTATACGGCTAGAAGACAGCTGGAAGAACTTTTTGCTGGAGAATCCACCGCATCTAAAAATTTGTGAATTAGCTGACGCTGGCTCGCACCAGCAACAAAATTTCTTGTTGCTTTGGAGAAATCGTTTTGCCTTGTATTTCTTTGCTTGAGGCCCCTGAAGCGATTGAAAAGCATTTTATTCGTATCTGATTTTAGAATCATCGTGTTGAAACAAGTTCGTGTGGAAGACGTTTTTTCATTCGTTGTTTGTTAGAGACGGCATTTAATTGTTTTCTTTGCAAAAATGCATTTCTGCAATCAGAGCACTTCAGCCTTGCGAAAGCTTCAAAACTGCAGTCTGCATCTGCGATTCTGTGCCTCATTTGGACTGGTAAGAAGAAAGCAAAGAAACTGCACAGAAAGCCTCTTAACTGCAGTTGCTCTTGGACAAGCAGCACTTCAGCCTCTGCGAAAACTTCAGAATGCAGTGTGCACTGCGATTCGATTCGAGCCTTTGCAACCTTCACAAGGCTTCTCGCTGCAGTTTGCTCTTTTTGGTGCAAAGCTGCACTGACTCCAGAGGTGATCTACAACAAATCCTTCTTTCTGCAACCAATGGGTATTACTTGCTACAAAACACTTAAACAAATCTTCTAAAGTCTTCTTCGAAGTTTTTTCATGGCTCTTTCTTTCTTCGTGTGCATGATCGTCGATTGCTTCTTCTACAGTGCTTTGCAGAGTTTGCAGCCTTTCAGCTCAAACCACTGCTAGAGGCACTGCAGACTGTGACAGTCCTCAAGAGTCTGCATGCGTCTCCGACTGCAGGCAGTACGAACCACTGTTCTGTGGCATCTACAGAAAATAGTCCAAAAAGAATTCTGCACGTCTGTAAGAAGTCTCTTCTGAAGCTTAGTTGAAGCAGAAAACCTTCTTGGCTGCCTGCATCATTTGATCGAAACCTGGATCTGTGCACCCAATTGGCGTTTAGGAACGCAGAAACAGCCAAGACAACACTGCTTCTGGCAGCCCTTGCTCGTTGAGATCAGAATGGATTGAGCCAGAATCCGAGACTTATGTGAGCTCAGTGATGCGATTTAACGAAATCGTTGAAGAGGCTCAGCATTGGATTTCGCCAGCCCAGAATGAGTTTTCATGAATCGAGAAAGTTTCAAATCTGATGGCCGAATTGGAGTATAGGATCGCAAGTGATTTCGTGCTAGGGTCGGTGAACTTGCTGAGAGATCCAACGCGCAGGCAGCTCATTGATTCTGCTGTGACAGTGATTGCCAAGAAGTTTCTTGATTTTTTTTCAGTGGTGTCAAAGATATCTCTGTGTCCAAGTGAGAGATACTCAGCAAATGAATATTGGAATGGTTTCTGTGATGTTGACTGGAGTTGTAACTGATGTTGGTCACAACATCTTGAGCACGGAGCACATGGTGGCTACCGGCTGGGAGGTGAAGTTTTCGAAAGCCGAGATTTCGCTTCGCCGAGTGAAGAAGGGTATGGACAGTCCTGGGCTGGATGTCCATGGATTTATTTGCAAGGTGCAGAAACATCAACCAAG